>JAQGAE010005195.1:0-11581 GCA_034696685.1 Julus scandinavius
TTTTTTATAAATCAATCATAGTTTAATTGTATTGTCAGTTTGTTACCTTGTATTCCAGTGTTTTCCAACTTGTGTGCCGCTACAATTTTAGTTTAGTGTGCCGAAATCTGAAAAACTTTTTAAAAAACTTCATTATAGAGTCCATTTAAGCTAATTTATTGGCGATTTTTCAGTCATTCTTCAAACTGAGTGTCAATGGCTAGAAAGGTTTGGGTGGACCAGACCGAAAATACGAGACTGGTGTCAGTGGTCTTTTGGGTGGATAAGCTTATGTCGGTGTGGGTGGATCGGATCGTGGGCCCTGTATGGGCATGATCGAAGATGTCCCTCAACACGTGACGTATAACTTGTTTTCTTACTACGTCAACCCTTCCTCTTTCGCAGAAATCTGTTGTTATACTAATTGAGTGTTGGTGTTGACTAATGAGACAGTGTTATTTTATTGTCTATTACCTACCTTTCGTGCCCCAGGTAGACTTGAGAACTGTTCTTTGCAAGTGATTCTAAAACATTTCAGTGCAAGAATCTTTAGTGTGAAATTGTGATGTTTGTACGTTTGTGCTAAAGAGTTTTAATGTTACAAAGATGGCGCTGTAATTGTTATTTGCTCTGATAGTTTGATTGTAATTTGTGTTCTGCAATTTCCACACGCACTAGGAACTTTATGGGCAAATGAAAAGTCGAAATGCCGGATGTCCTTTTTATTTCAAATGACAATTAAAAGTTCAGGTAAAGGATTTGATATAAAGGTGTGTATCAAGCAAGCAGTGTGATTCACACGTATGGTATAAGGTTATATCCCACTCCCAAGTAATAACAGGCTTCATATCCGTCTAAGGTCGCCAAAATGCAAAATTGTGTCGTAAAATTCGCCCTTTAGCCCTTTTTTATTGCAAATTTAAGCAATATAGGGCAAGTTTACTAAAAATTCCACCTTGCCACCAGCTCTCTGTAATCATACCTCTGGGTGAATTAAGTCTTCACAATCCCATGTGTGTGCATATGTTTATGATAAAAAAATTGATTTCTAAAATTTGTAATCTATCGTTAACCTCTTTAATGTTTTTAGGAGAAATACATGGAAGCCATTGTTTTACAAATCTGGAACATGAAAATACAATTAACCTATATTTAATACTAAAAAAAGAAAACGTTTAAATCCTGCGTTTTCAACACTTTGTAGTTTACACCACGTTTAGTTTGAGTTACAGTTTTAGCAAGGCCAAGGTGACTTCATCCCTCTAAAATCTTCAAGTAAATATGCCTAAAAAGCATACTTTATAGAATCACGATCACGCATTATTTACACAAATCGACGACTCATTGCACTCATACGCACCTTAGATGATCAAATTACCCTCTTAATCCTGATGATGTGATCGGTACATCATAATTCCTGATACTTGCAGTATATATTCGATTAGTTTGCACTATATCGGTTTTTTTATGATATCATTCACTGGGTTAGTTAGGTCATACAGATTCATGGGAACCAGGCAATAAAACTCCTGACCTACAGTTCCATATTTCGCCATAAAGTGGAAGTGGTGATACTTCCTAAACTCTAATGTTCTGTCTGATGTTTCCAAAGTTTTACACCACAACCTTCTGATGATGGACAACTTTTCTTTGTCATTGTGTCTGCTTCACATAGGCTACTGTAAGATAAATTATTTTCATTCATATTTTTAGATGAATAAAAATAATTGGTCATTATTGGATTTGGCTCGCCAAATCTTAATTGTTGGTATTTTTATCCTATACTTCCCATAACTTTTTCGTGATAAATAAATAGATGTATGGTATTTAACCCATGCAAGCGAGGCAAATGTACAAGTCCTCACTTCTTTTGTCCTCCTGCCTTTGCACTACAGAGGTCATAAATAACAAATAAGTGTCTTAAAAAGTCGGATCTGTCCATTGTTCGCTACCTTGGTGGCATTGCCTCATAAAACACCTCAGGTTAAAAAATAATGTCAGGTATTAATCTAGGCATGCGAGGCCTATTTGTAACGGATTATGCGCCTATTGGGTACAAAATGGGGGTAAAAGGCTTTCGTGCTATGTTAAATAAAAATACTGCTTGCGATGTTGTAGGTTAGACCACCTCCTTGGGTTTAGAAAAGGCAATACATTGGAAAATTATACGTTTTTCTTGAATTGTTGCAGTTGAATACACCAGACTCCTCGTCATCTAAATGGAATGGCATAGTCTTCACCTAAGTTTTGCACATATGCCAAAATGGAATTATAGGTTGATCAGAAACACCTACATTTCTGGTCGACTGACCGAACCTTCTTTATGTGGCTGAATGATGATATCATTTTAGTGCCTCATGGAATTTACTAATAGTTGTTTAGCTGTGTTAGCATTTCTAAAAATATTCCTATTATAATAGGGGAAAATTACCACTTTTCTCTACATATTTTTGTTTAAAAATTGCCTATTGGATGAAGTTTTCAATAGACCTTTAGGGGCCATTCAAAAAGGACGTCTCCGAAATTCCTTCAAAATGGTACCCATTTTAGCCCAGCTTCCCCTCAGCCCTAATAGACGTCCTTAATTTGTTGTTGTTGTGAAAAGTAAGGAAATCCAGAAAATCCAAGAACTGAAAAATACCATCATTAGTGGACGTCCACAATGGCTACCCCCTCACTCCCTCCCCCTGTCCACATGACAGCAGACTCCTTCCCCCTCCCCCCTAACCTCTCGTGAGGACGTCCATTTTGAATGGCCCTTATCCCTAATGTTTGGAATTACGTTGGTTGGTTAGTTTAGGGGCTCAAAGGCATCTAAGGCCATAGAGAGCCCAGACAATGGCTGGGAGAATCCCATTGGGTGGCTGCATAGATTGGAATTACGTGTGAAAGTATCATAACGTGCGTCAGTCCACCAGTTTTGCTCCACCCATTAAGAAAAATGGGCAAATGGCATCGTTAGCTTTGCCTGAAATGGGTGGAGAAAAATGAACAGCGATGATACTTATTACTAGCACAAGTGTGTAACTTAACATTTAGAAAGCGATGGTGTTTTTGGTGTAAATTTTCTTTTCTTCAAAAGCAGGAGAAGTAATTTTATCCTGTCATCCTTAAAAAACTTGGAACATGAAATGCGTGTTGTTTCTGCCGCCCAAAGTTTTTACGAGGTAATTATTTATCAGACTCATAAGAAGAAGAAGAAAAAACACAACGCTAGTTTGGTATGGCTTTGGCTGCGGGCATTTTTTGGTGATTTCATCACCCCAATTTTAAGTGTTCGAACCCACGTTTTTGGCCAGTTGTGCGTAAGACGGCAGGAATTTGTGACGCGGACCACCGAGGCGCCATGTTCAAGTAGAACCAGATTTCGAGACCAGGTTTCAAGTACATAATATTTCATTTAAATTACTGGGTAATGCCATATATAGTTATGAAATTTTCGAGTTAAGAACCACACCAAATCGTAATAATGGTTATTTGACATTAAACAAACTCTTACTTTTGGTTAAACGCTATAGGCCCCTAGTCCCCTACAGTACATGTGATATAGGTATGAAGAACCCTTTTAAAAACTTGATGAAAAATAGTAGACTAATTTGATCTTGCATGACGTGTTTCACGTTTTCAAATCTCGAATTTCTCGTCTCTCGTTGCCAAGTTTGAGCTCTGCACATGTTGGTGCCCAGAGGCCCAATCGTGATACTCCAACACCTGGATTTCTAACCTGTCTTCATATTAAATCATCTATCAAAACACTATACACGGGCGTATTCCTTGTAAATATTCTGTAGAAACGCACTTGCAGGAAAAATGTGATCAGTTTTTCCTCCACTTGTCTACATGTTTTGATGGCCGCCCTAAACGCAAACGTGGGTCTCCTTGAAAACGTTTTGTGGGCATGTGGCACGCGAAATACCAGTGACCCTGACACTCGATTTCGTAATCTTGGTTCCCTTGGTGCAAACTACATTCGGCTAATCATAGCTTCGACATCCCATCGCTTTTTGGGACATAATCTTTTAGGAACAACAGATTCTTCTGCTCCCCCTCCGAATCCCTCTTTTTCCTTGCATGACGTGAAAAATGCTGCAAAAGGTCAAAGGCCGAGTTCACCAGCGATCGATTATAAAGCATGAAGCAGGAGCAGCTCTTTTGGTTTTGGATATTAACTCATAATTCGTTTGAGGAATTTTGTGGTTTATTGTTATTGCCTTGTGGGATCATCTTGTAAGGCACCCCGCAGAAAACTAGATGCACTGTATACTGTACATGCCCATGCTGTAGTAAAAATAACTGTACAAATTGTTTTCGATGGTAATGTGCTGTACTAGATAGTGGAGTACCTCTTTTTGTTCGACTTTAATGATTCACGGTGACGTTAATAGAAAACACTAAAAAGTTTGTGGATCGCCTAGCTGTTGTGCCGAATGCATTATAGATGGCATTGGTATTTCAACTGCTAAAATATATGGTTGTTAAGCAACCGTAATGTGTTACATTCTTGTGAGCTTATAACTTGCATATTTATTTGGTAAACCTAACTTTGTTTATTTTTTGTGACTTTATATTTGCACAGATCGACATTCATTGGGTTTTGGACTTCTAAATGAGTTGAATACGGTGTTAAAATATTTTAGATACCTTCTACAAGGGTTAGTTTTTATGAGGTTTACTAAACAAAACCCATTTTTTGCTTTGATGTTGGTCCTTCTTATGCCCATTTCTGTCTCCAGATTGCTCCCCCCTGAGTTAAGCTTGCTGACTGACAATTCTGCATTTTTTCCAACCATACAAAACCAGTTATGATAGATTTCAAACTATTTATAAGCATAAAAAGTCAACAGCACCTAATCTTTTTTAATGAATTTTATTCTTATTTATTTGTTATAACAGTTATATTTTTTTCCCCCACAATAGTCACGAGTCATGCTCGGTGTCTACCTTGCATAACGGAATTATTTACATTCTTCTGGAGTCTAAAAACTACATTTCTTTTGAAATTTGTGGTTGGATTGTTCCACCTACTTGCTTCCAAGTTGTAGACCTATCAAAGCGAGATAAGATGTTTCATTGATAAGGTATAGTAGAGTACCATTAATTGTGTGTAAGAATGGCCTCAATGACTCGCTGTAGGACATTGCATTACTACTTGTACTTCGACATGCTTGGTTGAAATATAAAAATAAAAAATTTCAAAAAAACTAGGATCGCTGAATGTAGTTTGAATCTTCCACTGTTTTTGTTTTTCCGTTTACTTACGTTTTTGGTGGTTTTTCACCATTGTTATCAGAAATGAAGTAATCAGAATAATCATAATTTTTCTAAGTACTAGTTCATTTGAATGTTTCACCAATTATTCCTCTATTTTCATTGAGGCATTGTTGATTGACTGCTAAGACTGCATGAAATTGTTAAATTAAAATGGTGGAAGATCTCTCTAAAAATACCCTACAAAACATAAATTTGATGCTACTTTGTCATAAAAGTATGAAAACGTTTCATGAACTTAACATTGCAAACTTTGCAAAAATGAATTACAATTGCTTTTACTGCATTTCTCTAAAAAATATTTATTTTATTTTCGTAAATTTTGAGAAACGGAATGTCAAAAACAAAATTTATAAGGAACTTAAATTTTGAAATATTTATTTTCACAGAGTGTTGTCCAATCCGTTTAAAGTTTTATTGTACATCTGTATGATTGATGTACAGTACATATTTTTATAGCTGCTATACAGTATATGTATTGTTATTATATCAAATATGTCTCTGGTTTTTAAAACTGCAATTTCGAGAATACCCGTTGAGCAGAGTGGTCAGTCTCATCCAAAAAAAACAAGAAAAATGGATTTGCCTTAAGTGTCAAGACATATCGATAGGAATGCGTGTAAATGCCCTGGCTGCAACTTTCATCCAGTGTCCAGTTATTTGACTGGCTTCTGTCCTTGGTCAATGTCAAGGGTCAATGTGTACGTGCGTGTGCGCGTGACAGATAGGCGAAAACGCCCCACCTATCGGGTGATGGACACCTTAAAAATTCCCCTGACTCTACCTATTTTGTAAACATTTCGGTTTTCCTAAACCTGCTTAATCTTGCATTGTTGTCTTCTGTCCACCTTCGGCTATATATAACTCTTGCACTGTTTTAATTATTCTTCATTCTTCGCTCCTAACTTTATAAGATACTAAAACCTCTGTGACAATGGAATGTTTCTGGCTGGTTGACAATGACCGACGAATTATTATACGAGTGTCAAATTGGACTCTCGAAGGTATGCTGATTGTATAGCATCATGGACCCTGCCATGGGAGGAGTGGTCACCCACAATGCTCCTGTAGAAAATAAATGCTGCTTGCCCAAGCATGAAGGGAGTGGGGGGCAAGTTAGGTTCTGGAATCATAAATACATGGACGTCAGAGAGATGCATGGGGATGTCTTCCTAAAGATTCTTTAAGATTCTACCGAGGGCGTTGATACGGAACTAAGCTTTGCTATTCTCGATGCTGGACCTGATTGAAATTCTAGATGAATCGCCGGAATCTAAACTCATCTTCTGTATAAAGCTCGAAATAAGGGTGTGGTGAAGGTTATGAAGATATATAGGAATCTTTGCCATCCCTTCCATGTGTTTTTTACGTCTTATTCGACTCTATGCCAATAGGGCATTGAAACACTTTTCTGCATATGTTTTCTAACCTGATGGGATTCATAGACTTCTTTATTCCTAAGATTCACATGCTATGCAATTCTTCTAGATTCTTTGATACAAGAATCAGTATAAGATTGCCTTTATGCTCTGGCAGGATTCTTGTTAATCTCCTTGGATGGAATATTATTGCTTAGATTCTCATATCAGATTACATGAGATTCAGTTTTATCTAAGGGATTCCAAAAATGACTGCCTATTATTGCGTGTTTATAACTTATTTTCACATGTCGTGCAGCAATACATTCAAATGAATGTTTTCATTGAAAGTAAAATCATTAGATTTGTTACATGCACGTGTGCATTTTAAAGTTCGTTGAAAAGCTTTATAGCATGTAGTTATCTGTTGCCCCAACCAGTCGCAACAAATTTGAGTTCAAGGCTGGTGATTTAATCTTTAGTTATGCATGTTCCAAGTTTTCTGTGTAAGCCTACCCTTATTGTAATGCTATAAGCCATTTAGTGATTTTGCAAGCAACGTTATTATTGGCATAATATCGTTATCAATCGTTATGCTGAACAACCTTGTAGCAATTTTTGCGTGTTATACGATCATTGCCGAATATATTAACATATGCTTTTTGCATTTAAGCCTGCAAGTGAATGAAACAAGTTTGTGATGTAAACATCAGTTAAATTTAGCCTGACGAAATAGGAGCCTCGTCAACTATCGAAGTTGATTCCTATAGAATATATAGCTGTTTTTTGTGATTTGAATACGCCTTGAGAATTGGGGTTGGTGGGCTAGTGGGGAATGTTAAAAGTGCGACGTAGTTTAGCCTAAACGTGAAAATTACAAATTAGTCATAGTACGAACGAGGGTAAAGTACCTTTAAAACCACCGGCAATGATTATGTATGCCAACCCCGAGCCAAACTAACCGCACTTGATTGATAGCTTTTAGTATCCAAACCATTATAGTCCATGATGAATCCTGCAACACTGCAATTGAGGCAATTTTGGCCATTTGTTTCTAGCTAAATATTCCAAGCTGAAATCTAATTTTCGTAATTAAGAAAGTGGAATTTCCTTTTGTTTTAATGAATGCGAACGTTTCATCACGGTAGCACTGTCCACAGTTACACAGCATTTACAAGCAATTTTGCAAATTGTTAAGAGTGGCGTTTGTGGGTCATGCAAATGACCCTAGCCTCGTTTGGTATTTAGCAAATTGCCGATTAATTTACCCTATAATTTAACAATGGAACTAATGAATGTTTTTCATTACGAGTTTTGGATATAGTGAATGTTGGGAATCTTAATTTACCTTTTAAAAATCTGTTAAATTTAGTTAAAATTATTTTTAATTCATAAGTTGTTTTCGAAATTATAAAACCACATTTTTTAAGAATGTGTACTTTAAAATTTAAGCCTTCAATCTGCTACTATCTCAAAATAGTGGAACTCCTACTGGATTACTATAACTGTGCACAATGAATGTAAGTACAGCGATATTTAAAAAAAACAATTATTAATGTTTTGTAACCAGTTTCTTGTAGTCCTATTATTTATGATTTACATTAACGATTTTCACCTAACAGTTTTTGCGGAAAAACAAAGACATTTATTTACGAACTTATTAAGATATACACTCATCATCCCCAATATATAACTTGCAGTTATATATTAACGATGCAGGTTGGTAAGATTAGATTGTTTTTTTGCTATTCTTATAATCTGAAGTGGTAAATTTTTTGTGGTGTTTTGTAATCAAATCTTAAGTGTCCGAACCATTTCGAAATATTAATTTTTTTGTCATGCGTACATTATTCTTGAATGCCAGATATATATAAAAAATGAAGATAAGATGCAAGATTTTTTTATATTAATAAGTCAACTTTCTATTGAATACAGCAGGTTTCCACGGTTTAATTTGACGATGAATTTAAATGGGTTTCATATAAAAAACTAGATCATTAATACATAATGCATGTGAATGTAGCTAGCACTATGTAACCAGATAACAATCGTAATAAATTGTAGTCAAATACCTCTACGAACAAACCTATACAAATCATTAAGACAAAAACAGCACTTTCCCTTAAAAGTTTATATTAAAGACAACAGGTTGGGTTGTTAAATTATTAAGTTTTATTATCCTGTAGTCAACATCTCCCACTTTTCACCGTTGCAAATGCGTCCACTCAAGCTCGTTCTATTTTGAATTTGCCCTATTTTAATGGGTTAATTTAAGTTTACGATAATGATAATATACCGGTAATATAATGTACATGTGCAGTTTATTTATAAAGGACATTTTGTTGAAATATTAATTAACTACATCACTGCAAATCAGCTCGCTGTTCTATCGTGGACTAATAACGGTTTTAGGACATCACATTGACATGACATGATGCATGCTGTCTTCATTGCTAAATTGTTGACTTGCTAAAACGTTTTTGATGATAACTGTTGATGACAGTAATGCCAACCTAGTGATGTCCTTAAATCCTGTTCGCTCTAGCGAAAAATATTTTAAAACTACACTTCTTTGCGTTTTAAATCCTTTCTTAGAACATGTTCTTGCGAATGACAGGAGAGGGAGGAATGACATTTAGCGTGTATTGATTCTTGAAACCAATATACACGTTATGTAGTTCAAGTTCAAGGACAGTTGTTGGGGCATAGTTGTTTGGATGCATAGTTTCTATAAAAAACAAAGTGTCCTATGCTGTAACCTCCCTCCTGGATTTACAACTTAAGGTTAGACTGGTATTTGTATATCGAGGCAAGATGCGTTATAAATTAACCCGATAATTGCTTGGACCTCCATTGGATAGGTCAATGGGTTTCTGGAAACCCCCTCATCACTGCACTTACGCATTGGAAGCCATTTTGTGGCATTGTTAAAAATCTTTTTTATGATCGCCCCCACGTCTAACCAGAGGTGCATTTCTTTGTTGATCAGACTTTTTCTTATACTTTTCGCTGAATGAAAAAAAAAAACTTGAGATGGAGAATAGATTAGATTGTAGAAGTGATTGCAACAAACAAAGTAAAACAACAAAAACAACAGCGGGTTAAAAAAAATAACAATACAGGACCCGTTAGTTTCTGGAGGAAAACGTTTGGATAGTAAACTTGCATGGATTTGTCATTGACCGACTGACTTTCTTGGACGCTTATTGTACCTAGTTTTTCATTCAATTCCATCGATACACAACACATAACAGCGGGTTTTTATTGTCAATGTAGAGTTCATGTAATTGCTGTTTGGATAGAATGTTCTAAATGTAACTAGAGTTTGAGAAATGAGCAAAGTTCCCTAAAAAACAACCATACATTCTGGTTGCCTGCTGGGTTGGCATCCAAAGCCATAATTGGGGGTATTTCAATCCATCTTGGGTCAGCGTCTGTAACATTGGATTAGCCCTTAGGGCCACTGTCAAGGGTCTGAAACACGCCCTTGTGCATAAGCAGAATGGACTCTGGTGGTTTGTTGTAAGAAAAACTTGTATGCCTTATATACGTTCGTAACAAGAATAATAATGGACCGTTACAGCTAACTAACCTGCTAAGAATCTTAGTTTACAATCGTTTTCGACCACACCTACAAGAAGGGTTATTTTCAAACACTGGCAGCATCTTGTCTCATGCTATTCTGATAATCTTAGGTTTTGAATACAGACTGAGGTTTTGCCTCTAGTTATAAGTTTTTTATTCCCTATAGTGAACTAACCTTCAATTAGGCTTGCTGAACAACACGCCCATGCACATCACATCAGTCAACTTTAATAAAATATAAATAGTTTCAATGAATTTTTTTTAATTTTAAAAACTTTCAGTCACAATAAATGTAATGTCGGTGGAAACATAAATTGCAATGATAAAATCTGAGGTGATTGTCACAATGTTGTTGTAAACAAATTAGTGGTTGTTGAAGCTTCATCAGACGTTGAAAGTTAGTTCTCCACGTACTTTATATTTATAAAAGATAATGAATTCATACCGCAAAAATTCGTTGGCCATGAAAGCCATGCGTTAATCATGCAAGTAAGAGTAGTAAAATTTCGGTGATCATGGTCCTGAAACAAATTGGACTTCCTTGATCTCTCTTGTCGGTGTTTGTAAGAAAAATGTTCTAATAATTATACCGGGTATAATTCTGTTTATTTCCCGCAAATAAAATCTTAAGGGTCTTCTAAGTTTAAAATGTTTTTCTTATGTACTATTTTTTTTTGGGTAAATAATAATTACCACAGTACTACGAATATAATATATCGGTTTGAGAGCATGTTTCGAATGATAGTCAATTCCTCCTGGCAAATCATTACCACACATTTATAAGCTAAGTAAAAGTGAAATTATACTCTTGTCACGACTATTTAGGCATTCAAAAAAGTTTATTCACATCGTATCCAACTTAAGCCCGATGTCTACAAAAAATGCCATGGGGAAAAAACTCGAAGCACCGGGGAACAGGTATATCAGTACCCCCTTTTGCTACTTTATTATCTGAGTGCATTTGAGAACCTGTGAAGTTGTACTTTTTGTGCTCTAGCCATGTTTACGAGACGATAGCATTGGTCTTGCTCTTCAGAGATGAGATATAAAAAAGACAAGGCTTTCAGAAAGGGTATGAAAGATGGGTTTCTTCCGCTCTGTAATGAAGACAATATGAAAATGGTATTGGCACCGAGTGCTTAAGAGTCATGTTAGAAACCCAGCAGGATGGTATTGGAGTTGTCGACTACTGCTCAGTGAGGGGCACTGTGCACATTCTTATGGTGATTAAAAGTGCTAGAGAAAAGGGAGGAATGAAATTGCATAGCCCCCTAATTACTTCACATCAAATTACAAATTGAAGTTCAAGCACAATGTCTTTTGTTGGGACTGGCCCAGTAGGGAGGAATTCTCGCTGAACCCAAGGTCTTTTAGATCTTCCTGTTTAATTG
>JAQGAE010005196.1:0-11580 GCA_034696685.1 Julus scandinavius
CACAAACCTGAAACAATGAATACATCAACATGTTGCTGAATGCTGAGGTGTATCCACCAAAAGTTGACAGAAAAACTAAACACACGTATGTGACCAGTTTATGGCGCTTCGTCTGCACGCCGTCTGTCAATTCAGGTCAGCATTTGATCACATATTTGAGCATGCACAGTAAAGTGGCAACATTTTTTCCCTTGAATGTGGCCGAAACCATAAAGTCACAAGTTTGCTCAAGCATCATGGTAGGCAAACTTTTATTCAATATTTGTTTCAGCAAACCTTGTTGCCTTCAGTGGAGATCCACCTCTAGTTTGAGTGTTACCATGTCATACCTCTTGAAATATCTCGGATACAGGAATTTCTTAATAGTGAACAAGTCTGAAATTTATTGCAACTAAATATGAATTTATAGCTAATGGAGAAAAATAACATACCAGCTGCCATGTGTCCACGAATTCAAAAATGCTCTATTCATATATAATGAATTGTTGGCTACATATATCTTTTAAGTTATTAAGTGATATCAACTTGAGGTTTACCGATTTTGCTTGGTTTTATTCCAAGGAAGACACCCTGTATATATTATGTATACCCATATATAAATAATTCAAATACTTGAAACTTAAATATATACGCGTATGTCAAGAACTTCTAAGCATGGTATTTTCTCCAGCCCAAAGCTGGAGGTTGAGCTGTACACAGCAAACTTGTTTCTGAACATATTATGCCTCTGTCGTTGCATCTTTCGAATGTTGGTGGATTTCTCCAATAGGCACTCAAGGCTATCGTCCGTCAACTTTTCACGAAAACGCCCAGATGAACATTTCCATTATCGATTTTTATTTGAAATTTTACATCTTTAATGTCTGTAGAAAATCCCCAGCAACTTCTTCGGATGTTGAAGAAGGTCTCTATTATGGACGAGAAAGACACAAATGATGAATTTTATTTGCCTTTAAGCTTGGTAACATCAGTTTGAGATTAAGACGGTTCTACTTGAAAATCTGCACCAAACCCCTAGGCTTTTCTCTATTCACTTTTTATTTATTTCCCCTCCTTTTTCACATTGGACGGGTGAGAGATGGCTCGTTATTTTCATGTCAGGCACGTTTTAAACTCTGCCATTGTGAATGGGACCCCCACGTATCCTCTATTTTATGCACCCACCCCTTTCCTTCCTATATATGCTACACTCGTAGGCCTATATTATTAGTAGGAGAAAAAAAAAAGTGCATTCAGGTCACGAGGAAGCTTTAGGATTTGTCCTATTCACATTTTAATATGCTCGAATTTCAGAGGATTCTACTCTCAACAAGAAATCTGTACACTTATTTCCTTACTCAATACAACGACAGGGATGACGAAATTCGCCTGCTTTCACATCCACTTTTTACGTGCTTGGATCACCTTATGTGAATTGCTCTTTTATTTCGTACGAATACTGAAAGATAAACAGAAAATGAAAATTTGTTGCATGACCCGTGAAATTATTTGGAAACTATACATTCTATACGTCGTCCAATGGAATATCAGAAAAAATGCTTAATATACCAGTTAACGTATAGGTACTGTATGCCATAATGCAAGATTGTCAGCAGTATGTCCAGCAAGGCTGTATATGTCATCACATTTGGGGGGAGGAAGGGGGCAAAATGTTGTCCAGAATCTTGGGGAGGACTATGTTGGCCTTAAAAATTGAGTTTTTTATCTGGAAAATCGCACTGTTAATGAAGAATTTTTTGATTTTTACAACAGAAATTGTCTTTCTAATGCAAAAAAATATTCGTTCTCATCTTTCGAAAAATTTCTTTTTTTCCTTAAAAAAATTGCGTTTTTATCTTAGAAAAATTGCACTTTCCATTTCTAGAACAGAAAAATCAAACTTTTAATGCAAAAGTGCAATTCACATTTTCTATTTTGTCGATTCGGGTTGAAATTTGTGAAATTTCTTGGATTTTGGGGAGATTTATCCCCAAAATCCCCTTCCCCCATATATACGGCCTTGATGTCCAGTGTATACATTCTTCCAAAAATTTTACAGAATTGTTAATTTTGATGCATTAAGTATACGGAATCTTATTTGATTTTCATAATATTTTATCAATAATTACGCTTCCTAATTTTTCATAACATGTTTTTGATTTTGACTTAATTTTTTTTCTTCAGGTTACTGTTTGTAGTTTAAGTTTATTTTCTTATGCAATTTTGTATGCTGGTAGTACAGTATAGTATATTTCGTGAATTTTTAATCAGAAATGAAATGCATTAGCATTTTCATCCTCATAACGCATTTTAAATATTCAGCCTAGTTTTATTCAGAATTGTGCTTTGAAGTGTTTTGATTTTCCATAATCTAGATAACTGACATTAGCGGTTCAATGAATGCAAAGTGCGGAAATTTGAATATGATTTGCTTTCTATTATACGCCAGCATGAAATCCTTCTCTATCGGTCTGAATTGATTGTTGGCATAAACTAATTAAAAAGCATTGGAACTAAAATTAATTATAATGCATATCTGATTCCATCCAAACGCATTAGGCTCGCTGCATGCATTTAGATGTGTTTAGGGAATATAAAAATTGATACTTGCAGTAAATAAATCTGAAATAGTATATTGAGGGAAGTAAACAAGCTAAATATGAGCTTTTAGTAGAAAACATATTTCAGTAATTAAACATTAATATAAAATGATTTTTTTTTATCTGATGCCATAGTTATCACACTTTTTAATCAATTTAAACAAGGAACACCGACTTTGTTTTCACAAAAAGCAGATTTTGTTCCACCCTGTATGAGTGGCAATCTACATCAAGCCGTTAATTTAATTGGCCGTTATCTACCCTTGGGTCCCAACAATCGATGGCAAGACTACTAAGAAGATGTCCATTTCACGAAATGCTCTTAGTCCTACTTACTTCTCTTGATAAATGACGAAATGAGAGGAAATGCGTGTCCAGGAAATCTTCTTGATGGATTTAATTCCAATTAGATCAGCTCTCTCAGGTCGCTATCCGAAGAAAACAGACGCTCCAAGCACTTGCAGGTTGATGTCAAATAAAAAAAGGAAATGATGCGCAAACATGGGGTGCTGCTGAGAGATATTTTATTGAATCCTTTTTATTTGTGCCTGACTTATCCTTGTATACTGCCTGCATTCCTACGAAAATCTGTTGCCCTGCTCAACCTTCGGACGCTTGATCATTGGATGAAACTAGTCTAGGAAAAAGAGACAAATTGTGATTCGTTCAATCCCAAATTCTTTTCTTTTATCTACTTTGACCTCCTTTGTCCATCAGTTTGGTGCTTAAAAGAATTATTTAGTTTGAGCTAAAGGTCTCAAAAAGAGCAATTGCTCATGGTCTTTGGAGCAAGTGCTCAACATATACATAAACCCTAAAATACAGACTTATTTAAGATACGATTGTCAAGTACGTGAGGATTTTAACATAGTTTAGTTTTTGCTATCCATTTTAAATCATGCAGCTTCACATTAGTTTTTTTTTAGAAATTAAAACTTTTTATAAATCCCCCAAAAAACTCATCTGCTCAAACAAACTGTAAGTTGTGTGTATACTACAGTATGAATTATGGAACGTATTATGGTTGTAAAATCTAGCATCAATGAGCTTAAATTTAATTAAATTATAGGAAGAAATGATAGTTAAATGGCTTACATGCATGATGTTCTTAAATTAAGCATACGTCATTGAATTCGGCGGTTAATTTTGAGACACTAATGTTAATTAATTAATAAATTGTGGGTTATACATTTCGTTATGATGATGATTGTTATAAGATTACTTCCATTTTTTTTTTAGATTAATGAATATTACCAGAAATTTCATAAAATGTTAAAATATAGCGATTCTCTCCGCTATCCATTACTACACGTTCATTTAGTTTATGATGACATTATGATCGTAAACTAGCTGTTACAATTCGTGTGGTTTTAACCTAGAAACAGATGAAACGTAGTTCTGTTTTCTTGACTAGAAGCATAATCCGATCATTAAATTTTCAATGGCCTTCGGAGATTATATGGTCTTGTACTTAACTGCCGTGGATCATAAGCATATGCATAATGGTCCTTCCCTAACCCACGTGATTTCATCCGGTGTTGGCGTGAATACAGAACGCATTGTCATTTCGAACGTTTATGGTTGTCGTCGTGTTACGGGCCTAATAATAGGTAAGGTCAAGTATACGCTTGCATAAGCGCGGATTTTTAACCGCGTGCTCTCATTATTTGCGTCGAAGGCGACTTTTTGCCGTCGTCAAAAAGTCACGTATTCCATCAATGGATTTTGATGTTGATCAAACGCCGATCAAGAAGGGCTCTTTGGGAATGGCGTTGCCGGAGCAACGCGGGAAACATGGATTTCCACGGGATGCTTTAGGGGAAAATCCAGGCGTTGATTTACGGGGTCGAGAGGGTTTTTTGGGTCGACCACCCGGGCGTCTGTCGCCTCCAATGGTCTCTCTATATCGATTGCATCAATATGCTCTCGTCGATAAAATGTCTGTTTCGTCTTAAGCCAGGCAAAGGGGTAATCGACGCCCATGTTTTCCAGAAAGAATGGTAACAGATCGCCGTATATTGACATTCGCATAAACTCAACGACATTTTAAATGGAGTTGGCAGATGGAAAAGATAGCATCGTAGGCAAAAGCATATGCTCCATTAAGCTGGTTGGTACCGAGATAATACTAGCATGTACATCTTCCACGTGAGATTAACTCTCGCGAGTTACTCGTCACATCTCGTATTCCACAAAAATTCCCAAACTTAGCTCTAAACATTAAAAAACCCTAAAACATAATCATCTCCTCAATGTTCTGCTGCTATCTGGGAAAGGCCATCATCAGGGCGTTTTTTTTGTTTGCTACATTTTTTGCCTAGCTCTCGACAGCTGCTCTCAAAATTCAAACATGGCTCGTATTTTGCGAGCTGCTATCAGGGACAGTTCTCGAACAGTAACACGTTCACTTTTGTACGTGCTTACATTGCGAACTGCAATCGAGAGCATCTCGAGAGTTTCTCTCACGTGGAAACGCACAGCTGGATGCACAATACCAGAAAAGTTTGATACACATGTCGTGTGTTTATGAAAAAAAAATGAGGGCTACAGAATTTGTATTGTGCATAAGTTACTGCAATGCTTTTAGTATCGGTGGTGAAAAATGGTCTCTTTTATCAAAAGTTGACAATGTCATGTTGGACCGCCATTGCTCGCTAAGTAAACCTCAGATCTTAACCAAGTGTAGTAAAACCATTGCCATGTGATCACGTCATCACTGCCATTCATCAAACGCATTTTTAAGAAATTCTTTCTGAATAATTTCTTTAAGAAAATTCGATGAATCTTAAAAATTTGCTTTTTATGATCAGACATCTTTCAACGTCGGCCCAAGGCTATAAATGCATTGACATGGGGTTTGTACATAAAATCAATAATCGGTCGGGCAGACCGAGATTTCATAACTAGAAATAATATTTTTATAAAGCAATTTAAAACGCGATTTGAAAGAGAGAAAAAAAATCTTCCTCCATGTTTTCAGATGCCACGCTACATATATGTATGACACACGATTGAAGTCTGGTGATGGACGAAGCAATAAAGAGTCAATATTCTGGTTCGTCTGGTTGTATTTATATACTCTTCAGGCGTCATGGATTCATCCTTGTAATGAGGATATAAGGCCAAAATACCACTATTTTTAAACATTGCAGCTATTCCTTTTATTTGAAGAACTTCTTCATAAGTATGACATTCTGAGATAAGACATGCATAAATATTAAATGGATAAAAACGCTATTTTTTGTGTGTGGTAATTATTGATATGTGACTTTCCAAGATGATTTTTTCATCTACTATTGATTTGTATTTTACATGAATACGGATAAAAAGGCACATTTTGACATTCTATTTACTTAATCGTCTATAGTAAATAACTACACTTTAAGTTACTTTTAGCAAATTGGAACAGCGAAACTGGATATTTAAAACAGTTTTTATTTGGAACACATCGTAGTATGTGTGCAAAACTTTAAATACATGTACGAGTATACCATGCCGGTAGATCTACTCTTATCGATATGAACATATTTATTATAAGGATTAAGTATTTAGAACGCCTATTTACAACACTTTGTAGCATTTAAAGACATAAAAATGTGTTCTAAATATTTTGGATAAGAACACATTTTTGGAACATATTTTTGGTATTCTTAGAACACATTTCAATGTGTTTTTTTAGTTCAAAGATAACAACAAATTGTGCTCATAATAACAGTAAATCCTAAATATTAGAATTCTAAAATAGATAAGTTTTATGAAACGAAAAAAAAAATGTTAAAGTTTCGAAGAATTAAGCGGTCGTTTTTTGGACCTCGCAAATCTTGAATTTCGTCTATGTTAAACTAAAATCTGCAATATGATTGTACCGCATGAATAATGTATACGTGAGCGTATAACGCCTATAATATATGATATTCCAATATATGAATACATAAAGGCGGTATTCTTTTTGCAGAATATGTATGTTTTGTAGCGTTATTTTTCTCTTAAATTTTCCTGCTTTCTTAAGGTTCGAAGATTGCTTCGTAAAAAATTCATTATTATTGGAAAGATAAACAATATAATAATTTAGCACGATGTTTAGCTGATTTAAGCGATAATGAATTACATACGTGCAGAGCATCTATAGTCAGTTAAACGACTTCTAGATTATCTCTCTCGCGTGCATTTGTCATAAAGTCATATGTGAGCAACCTCATAAAATATGCATATTTAATTAATAATTAACGCGCAGACGTGAAAGCAAACTGTATATTTTAATTTAGATAATGCGATTAACAATTAATTATAATGCAGTCAGCTAAGAAATTTCGTTCAGCAATTGTTTTACTTATCTGTTGCTATGAAAGTGACTTATCTGAACTTTTAACTTCGAGTTTAGTATAAATCGATACTGTTTTAAATTTGAAGTTTTTGCAATGGCAGTTTGACGTATGTTGAATTTTTTTCTCCAAATAGCTATACTTGAATTCATTAGTGACATCAGATACAAATAACGTATATATAGTTCAAAATTAGCATTATTATGAATTTTTAATTTAGATCTTTCTTAAAAAATGACTTATTAGTGCATAATTACATGCTTTTTTTGGTATAAAATGGCTAGATTTTCTTTTTTATCCGAATTAGATCAATTTTAATGTTTATTAAAAAAAAAAAATAATATACATATTTTATAAAAAAAATTACGAAATGTACGTGACACGTACAAATTTTGAATTATCTTATATTTACTCATATTTATATTATAGAGGACATATGCAATCAATTAGAATATTAAGGTAAGAAAAGTGGACCAAAATGCAAAAATTGTTACTTAAGAAATATTAATTTGAGTTTTAATTTTGGGAAGAAGGTTATGACCCTGTTAATGTTTTATTCAATCATTAAACACCTTATGCCTATACACGTACCATTATGTAAAAATAAGGAATATTACACGTGTTTTAGCAATATCTGAAAACTTTTGCAAGTGCATGTACTACATCTGGAGGTAATGTCAAAGCAAGTATTGATACTGTCGAGAAGCTGCTCTTTGGAATCTCATAAACCTGTCAATTAAGGACAAGGTCTACATAAACTTTCCCCGACTAACGTTAAAGCGTGGCATATTCATTTTCCTAAAACTTTATATTTTAAGAATTAATAGCATCATTACGACCACTTTACTGTCGGATCGAAAGCCCGCCCTGGTTTGGTTTTAAATTTTATGAGCTACCTGTTAGCTTTAACGACACTCGAAGTAAATGGAGAAGTGCTTTTACGGAATCCGAGATGATTGAAGGGGAGAAAAAAAATTGAAGACCGGGGAAACCAGAGGGGAAACTCCCATAGTAGAAAAGCTAGAGATCGGTGATGGAAAAAACAACTCCAGCGTGGTTGTCCTTGTGGTCGCTAGGGGCGTTCTCATCGCCTCCCGTATCCAAGTCTATTCTGGAATAGCTCTTCCATACGTACCGTGTCGTTCCTCATCCAAACCGGTGTGTATACAGTCACGGCGATGCGATTTAACGAGGTCTTCGGCTCCGCTTTCGATGAAAACTCGTCGAATTTATGATTCGGGCTCCTGTTTTCTCTTCGTTTCCAACGAAATAGTCACGAAAGTCACTTCTATGCCTTCACAAATTAGCGACTCGGCCGCCTAGCGCGTGCACGTCACAATAGAGGCCATGTGATTCTGTTATTTTTTTTGTTTGTTGTTGTTTTGTTTGGAGCATCTTACCAAAGGAGGAAAATGGGCCCACAACGGACTAATTAACATTTGCGAAAGATAAATTCCTGCTTGTCAGGAAGGAAATTCCTTTTAAAAAAAAGTTTTCCGGTGGGATTTAAACCCGTGAAGTTTGAGCTTTGGTTGGTTTTGTGACTCTGTTCGCTGAGGGGTTTGTTTCTCCAATTGGCATCCAGACAAAACTAGAACCGATAATGTGTCTACTCGACAAAAAATTGTAAAACTGCTGGAAAAACGTCACTTTTCTTATTAACGACGCTCGTACGGCGTGACGGCGTTCGATCAATTCTAATCGGCGTTTTATGTGAAATTTTTCAAGTTTCGTTGCAACTTTTTGTTTTACCCCCTGCCAACCCTCAAATGGATTATTCATTGAGAAGATTCCGTTCGTGAATGGGACGAATCTCGTTGCTGCTCAACGTTTTTGTCTGGATATTTCTCAATTATCTCAACTATTTCAGTATGAATTGAGACCATGCTCTGACGAGGTCTCATCGCAATCTCCGATACTTGGTAAGTTAAATTTTATTCTTAATTACTGTTCTTTAAGTAGTCACTATTGGTGATCTGAGTGATATGGTGGCAAAGGCGACTCCAAGTATTAAATAACGGAAGGTCATGTGGCACGTGTTTATCGAGGCCAGACAACCCCGTTGCTTGCTTGAGCACAAGATCTGACTTAAGCATGTCCTTACGTTTTGTTTTTTTCTGTTTGAGATAGTGCCTACTTACTTTCTCATGCTCAATCATGATTGGGGTTAAGAATCTTTGATAACTGATATGGAACTTCGTAACAAAGATTCATAAACTTAAATTCTTGATAAGTATCCCACATTGAAATATTGAGTTTTTGTTAGCTTCTCATCTAGGACTTTGAATGAGAAATGATTTAAAATATCGAATTTAAGGTTTCTAACAGCAAAGAGTGCTAATGTTGAAATTTCTTTAAGCATCCTGTTGTATATGTCATACTTATTAAAGGGTGTGGTAACTTTTCCTTACTATAAGTATAGACAGCCAGTATATCAGTCTTTATGTACTGTTTACCGGGTGTGGTGATCATATACACGGTCAATTTAAAAAAAAAAACTTACTTAACGATTTTGTTGAGGCAAGTAACTTTTGTGATATGGGTGTGGCTACACTTGTCATTTACCAGTAAGCTATAGGATATGATGATGTGAATAAAACATAACTTTTACAGTTTTGTGCTTTATATAGGATATGTTGTGGCGAATTTAATATCTTTGGTACGTGATGTGAATTAAGGCGCCGTATCCTAGTATGTCTGCAATATACAATTTTTCGAAAATAACTACTGCTATATCTATATAAAAAATCCATCAAACACCGTAATTATGCGTAATTCTTTAATGGTCAACACTAGTTAATTTATATTCTTGTAATCCCTCGGATAACATTATGATGGCAAAGCATTATTCGTGGTGTATAGTTTTCATTGTCTTTATATAAAACGTGTGGTTTAAATGAGCTTTTCAAGCGTTTTGATACAATTCACTGGCCTCTTGTCAAGAAGACAAGGCAGTGTATGCGATTAAGTGACAACAAAACCACGAGGCTATAAAGCCAACTTCCTTTTTCTTACCAAGACTCATTTCCGTTCTCAATAAAAGCAACTGAAGTTTGCTTGTCTGGACGTTCCGAATGAATGGAGATTATGGTTGCAAACCTGCCTCTTTGAGATTCATGTATAAAAGTAGAGCATCTTCCATTTTCCCCAAAATCTCGAAATTCGAGTATTTACAATCTAAATTTTTAAAAGTTTGCCAAGTTGAAAAGCGGGTAAGCAAGTTTTCGGAACAAGGTTTCACTGAATTTTATGTTGATTGGAAAACCAACACACTATAAATCCAAAAAATGTACATTATTTTCATGCAAAAGACACGTTTTTCGTCAAATTTAGCTAAGCGATTATTTTGTCAAAAATTTAAGTTTTGATCTCAATGGCACAAAAATTCTTCATGTTTGTCTTCCGAGTCCTGCAAAGCCTTGTATTTATTTTGTGCGATGGAATACTTTCTTTGCTCTCTCGAACTGTGTAAATAACAGTCCAAAATGTCAAATTTGTCCATGGATTGTTTATGCGGGTAGGCCCTTGAAAGAACTACGAAGCAAACAAAGTCAGAGAAATTTCAGTTATTCCGCCTTGCCAAGGCATTTGTTTTGTCGACAAAAAGTTATTCTGAGCAAATCCTTCTGAACGAAACTTTGAAAATAGATAATTGAGCAAACGTGGATTCAACTTGAAACGCATGTCATTTTCATGACATTTGTTTGTAGTGGTATGAAAATCTTAATTTTCAGAGTTAGAATGTGCTTTTGGTTGCCAAACTGCTCAATTTTTATACCGTCATGAATAGACCAACCTGTTATGCACCACTGGATGCTATTTTTGTGCAAATGTCTCTAAAAGTACAATCAATAATAGCCACGTACACGACCTTATTTATGCGGGAATCCTTCAGCTTATATGTTAAAGGCAATCTGATATGTGGGCCACTATGTTGCTCTATATAATAAAACCGGCGGATTAGGTTTTAGGTTTCTGCTGTGGAGCTCAGGTAGCTTCTACAAAAGCGACATTGGTAGTTTGGATTTAGGACAGATATAAAACCCCTACATTACTTTGCCTGTGTTTGATGAGCGAAGGAAAATTTGATTGACCTTCATATATATTCGTTCTTGCAAAGGCGTGGTTCGTTGTTATATAGGCATCTTCCTCCTCTCACTAAATTTATTTCTATAAGATTCGATTTACAGACACGGCCTACTTCGAATACCATGGCAATTGCATTTGTTTGAATTCACTGCATAAATTGGTCTGGATTTAATATAAAACTTGTAATCATTTTTTAATAATGCCAAATGGTTCCTGTTCAAAGCAATTATGAAGTTGCGTACGCTGTAAAATTTCTTTTTTAACCTTTCTGGAAAAAGATAAAATAATGGGATTTTTCATGGTATTTAGAGTTCATATTGCGTTTTTATTCTAACCCACATTTGTTACAGATATTATGTATTGGAGAAAACATATTAATATAATAAATAATAAAATAAGTTTTCTATGAATACAAGAAAACATTTTGAAAAACTGAATTGCTTGGCGTGAATTCAACATGTTTAATGTGCTCTTAATTATCATGCTAATCATTATAATGATTTATGGTGTTGCTCCTTAAGGGCCGGTTGCACCAACAAAGGTTAAATAAAAGGTTAGCTAACCTGAGGTTATATAAAACCACGAGTTAA
>JAQGAE010005197.1:0-11579 GCA_034696685.1 Julus scandinavius
TTCAACTATCTTGCATAGCAGACGAAACCCAGTGCTGCAAGTAATTCTTTCTTTGAATTCCCTATTCGTTATAAAAATGTGTGAAAATAGGGATGGTGGGAATATACCGTGTACCAATGCTGATGTGTACCAAACTCACCATGTACTAGAGGACCCTATCACCAAGAGACCTAGTGGGAACCATGCATTGTGGGTAAAATCTTGGCCCACTAATCCTGCGCTCACTTCTCTTCTAACAAAAATCATTTTGGAAGCACACTAATCTATTGCTTACCTCAAGTTCTTTCTGTTGCATGTCTCTCAGGAAGCTTGAATATAGCTTTACTTCAAAACTACTGATAGCAACTGGTCTGTAATTGCACAGCTCGTCCTTGATTTTCATTGTCCATTTACATATTTTGGTGGCCCTCCAGCTGTTCGGGTTGTCTCCCTGAATTCCTCCCCAAAAGTTATTCGCCACTCCCAACTGACATTATTAAATGAATAAGTAGCCTTATCGTTCTGTGCTATGGATTCTGAAACCAATGGTTTAGCCTTAGCCTGGAGATTTTTATCTCTCTCCCATGCCAATGCCATTTCATTGTGTTGGACTATTATGGTGCTATCCTGAAGAGTTATCCCAGGTTCTCATGTTATGCTACATCATGACATCACTAGTTGTGACATCATTTGGTGTGCCATGATTGTTAACTGTTTCCTTGAACACCATTGTTGTTGTTGTTTCTGAGTGATTAAAGTACAATTGATTAAACTCTGCTAAAATATCAACACATAGAGCTATGAGCTTTACAAGCTAGTTTTTGCTCACGAATTGCTGCTTGAGCTTCCTCACTAAGAAACACTCGTCTTTGCCCTCCATGGTACACCAATATCTTCATTTTTATCCACCCCAGCATGGCAGCACATGCAGCATATAATGCACAGTATGTGCATTTCCCTGCCTGCATATCGCTAGTGATTTGCTTAGTAAAGTTTTCCCATTGCACATCGTTTGCCTTTGCATGCTGCTGGGCATTTTGATCTTCCTTTCCTCTTATTTTTTCTACCTGCAAGGTCATCTTGATGATCAGTCATTGGTGATCTGAGTCTTTGCAGTTAATATTTTCTTCATCGTTTATCAAGGATTCAACTCTGTCCAGCAAGTGATAATCGCAAAAGATAAATTGCAGTGTCTATTCTACCATGCCATTGGCCCATGTATCCCCTAAAAATTTTGGTATGCAATTGCCAATACAGAGATCTGACTCCAAGTTAAAATTGCACAGCATACTGCCATTAATGCTATCCTTACCATTTAGCTCTGGCATATGCCTATTGAAATCTCCATGAACCATTACACTAAATCCTTGGCTATGCAAGATCTGAATATATTTCTTTAACATTGGTAAATAATATGATTCCATGTTAATTCAAGGACCCTGTACTGCTATATGCAATGTCCCAACTGCAAGTTTAATACTATTTAGTCCTATTAAGCTGAAATCACGTGTACACAGCCCCACATTTATGCTCTATGAATGTTATCCCTGAGAGTTAGGCAAGGCCTATATGCAAGGCCTAATCTCCCTTTCTGCTTTTCATCAGATTGTCTGTAAAGTAATTTTACAGAAACATTGTTGTTAACCTGAAGAGCTTCCTATCCTCTAAGATGAGTCTGTTATTCTAAGTATGTCAGCTTTCCGCTTGCTGATCTTTAGCTATTTCATTCATCCCCTATGCTGTTTAAATTTATGAACCATCCACTGAGGGTTGTTTACATCTTGCAACACATGTCTATTTCTGTATGAGGTGTTACCATTACATTCCCCTATACCCCTTTATCATGCCTGGTTTTTGCTTCTTCTCTCTTATTTATCCAGGGATGGCTCTGTCTCATCTGAAAAATAGTTTCTTTAGTCCGAGCTTGCACAATGCACATTTTCCCCATTATCTTGCAAACACTTTGCTTCCTGCCAATGTTAGATGTAGCTTGCTCACACTGAAGTTGTTCCAAATGAAATTCCAGTTGGTTACATATGAGATGTTGTCTTATTACATACTAGCTTCTACAAGAGTTGCAGCTCCATTAAGTCTTTGATTACCCTTCTCTGTGGCAATATTTCCGATAAGATACTTCATTTCCTTGCTCTTTCAATGACTTGACGATTTTTTTGTATATGCTAACCATGTACTCTGGGTTCATATCCCCAGGTCGATGTTCCCAGGAGAAACATTGAATACTTGCCCACTATCTTGTTCACATTGTGGTCATCAAGTCTCTTAGTCAGGCTCCAATGCTTGCCAAGCTGACAATTTTCTAGCTATCATACTTGGATTCAAATATACAGGCTGAATTAGTAAGAACGAAATGGCAGCCATAAATGTTAAACAGGGAGCCTGAGTGAAATGCAACCCAGGTAGTTATATGTAGTGGCCAAGGCGCCAGTTGGACACACTGGAATCGATGACGTTGACATGTTCCATCAAGGTCATCTGGATACCATATCCAGTTATATCTATCCTACACGAAGAAAGCAAACAAGAAACTTGAAGGGAATTCATCCATGGTCGCAACGAACTAAAGCGCATGCAAATCGGTCCAGAGGGCACGGAGATATGACCAAAACCGTTTGTGGAAGTCTGGCACTTGGAAAACGAAATGCAGTTTGGACAGTTGGTAAGATGCTGCGTCTGACACACTACATTAGTGTGAATTAGTGAAACATTGTGACAGATGCAGTAATACAGTACATTTTGCAAGGTGCCTTTGTCTGCATGCCATGGCATTACAGCAGATTTTCAATGTGCTGTCCATTGGAAACAATGCAACTCTGTAGTCGTGTGACAATGTTATTTCGGATGGCGCGATGCATAACAGCGTTTACAGCGCTGCATGAATCCTGAATGCATTTCTGCAGATCCTCAAGATCTTGAGGGGCTGTCTCATAGATTACCAGAGGAAGAAGTATAATGGTGATAGGTCAGGTGAACAAGCTGGCCAATTAACAGTTCCACTTCGACCAATCCATTGACCTGGGAAGTTCCTATCAAGTCATGCCCATACATTACGAGTATAATGAGGTGGTGCACCATCTTGCGGCAGCCAAAATACAGCAGCTTAACTTAGAAGAAGGTTGTCTGCAAGATCCACCACTACAGCTCGTAGTATCATGTCCAAGTACCTTTGCCTGTTGAGTATGCCATGATAAAACACTGGGCATACAAGCTGATCACCAAGTTTGCCACACCACACATTTATGCTCCACTGCACCTGATGCCGTGTAAGTCACATCCAGTATGGATTCTCAGTAGTGTACATTATGAGTGTTGACAGTCATGTAAAAAGTGCACCTCATCTGTGAATAAGATGTTTGCCAGAAAGTCGGGTGTTTCAGCAATTTTGTTCAACATCCAGTTACAGTAGTCAAATCGTTGCAGGCCATCACATCACCAGGGCACAAGCCATGATAAAGGCGAACACGGTAGGCATAGTAGTGATCCCTTTGTAGTAGGCAAACAACAGACAACTGAGAGATACTAAGTAACCTGGCAGTTGCCTGAGTACTGGTGTTTGGGTTGATGGATATATGGGCAAGAATGCATTTGCATTCAGATCATTTGTTTCCTTACGCAAACGTGCATTATGATGCTTCAACTGCACTTGCCCAGTTCGACGAAGGCATTGAACAATTTGCAATACCACACTATGGGTGCAGGAGCATTGGAGAAACTAGGCATTGAACAAGCGTGCTGCTGCTCTGGCATTCCTTTGAAATTTTCCATACATGACTACCATTTTACACTGTTCTTCCGAGGTGTACACTCATGTTTTCATAAATGTAATTTGTTGAACACAAGCATGGGTATCTCTCCTGACTACAGCAATCAGACTGATTTTCAGACATTTGCCCCAGGGTTTACTATTATATTAATGCTGTTTGGGTCAATGTACACTACAATTAATGACATGTACCAATGTGTGTAATCAGGTTACTGGTATTAACTTTAATACATTCAAGCATCAATATCTCTGTCATACTGAAGGGATGTGAGGAATGTCGATGTTAATCAATTGTGTCCACAAATGGTTTTGGTAATATCTCCTTGACCTCTGGATTGATTTGCATGCTCTTTGGTTTGTTGCAACCATGGATAAATTTTCTACATGTTTTGTGTTGACTTCCTTCGCAAAGGACGGATATAACTGGATATGGTATCTGGGTGATCTTGATGGAACATGTCAGGGTCATCCATTCCAGTGTTTCCAAATGGCACCTTGGCCACTCCATACAACTACCTGGGTTGCATTTCACACAGGCACCCGGGTTAATTTTTATGAATGCCAATTTGTTCTTACTGAATCACCCTGTACAGGCCTTAGTAGGAGCACCTTAGCCAGCAAACATGTCTTTTGATTTTCTTTGCCTCTTGAGTGATCACTGATATTTTCCATGGAAACATTTTCTTTTTTTTGCAAAAAAAATTTTCAAACTGAAAAAGCATACATGCGCTGTTTGACGCAGCCCACCAGGCAATTAGTATATTCATATTTTTTAATCTTAGATTGCTTGGTAGTTTACTATACATATGAAGAGAGAAAAGAGCATAGTTGTATCAATTTTTACATTATCTATCAAGGCATTTGCCTAGCAACACGGAAAACTGTGAAAAATACAGCTAATGTAGGCAACCCGGGAATAATCCTAGGTATCCAGAGTGAAAGTCTGATAGCATTACCACCACCCTACAAGCCTTAGAAGGAGCACCTTAGCCAGCAAACATGAACAAGTGTCTAGTTTAGCTCCTTCGCCTCTTAAGCGATCACTAAAATGTTTCATGGAAACACATTGTTTTGTCACAAAAATATTTTGAAACTTGCTTGCAAAAGACTGGTAAGCAACCACATATTGCAAACATTTATGAAACCCTGTTTGTTTCCCATTTGCTCTAATGTGCACAAAGCGTAAGATAAACACTTAATGCATTTGGGTGTACATACATGCAGGTGGCACTAAAATAATTAAAATTTTAATTTGCAAATTTAATTATGGTGTCATGTTACATGGCTAAAAGGGTTGTGTTATAATTTACATTGTTTGCTGTCCTTGCATTCAAATCACCCATTAGGATGGTCAGTTATGGGTGTGGGGCATGTAGAGTAAGAGCTGCAGCCAGGGGTCCTTACCATGTGGTGGTTAATTTTATGGGTATACTGTGTCCCTCTGCTTTTTATCTGGCAGGAGAGTATAGCTTATCTTGCTGTTATGCCAAGTAACAAATGTGCTGGGAAGCCCAGGTCTCGGAGTTTGGCTCACAAGATAGTATGTTTGGTAGAGTCAATGCTCAGGCCAAATCAGCCATGAAAGTATAGGTGGGTGACCAAGGCTTGACCAACAGCCTTCTACTCGTAATTATGGTTTGGATAATTGTAAGGTCTCTTGTACCCCTGCCTTTACAGAAGGTCAATTTGACAATGCCCAGTTCATGTTAAATTCTTCTCCACAGACATTGGCTGAAATGAAAAATAACACCCCTTCTGTTTGATACCATTGAAACATTTGGATAACACATTTATGAATACTGCTCTAAAGCCGTTCATAATTAATTGTGGTCGCAAATTGAAGTTGTTGGCAGTTGTTAGCAATATTAATTTCTCAAGAAAACTGATGTATGTTGCTTCTGTTTTGTTAGGAAGAAGGGCATAGACTAAAGGATCGGTTGAGCCATTCATGACCGTGTGGATGGAATATAACTGGGTAAAAAGGTGAGGAATGCATTTAAATGTGCCATCACAGTGCCACCTAAATGATTCGCTCAAAACTTTAAGGTGCACGACTGATGAAAAGATCAATATTCTTAATTCTGTTCCCAAAATTGCTAGAAGAAAAACTTCATCGGAGCTGGTGTGAGTATATTTAGCAGAAATTTCTAATTCGGTCAGTGATATGGGATTAGCTGGAGGACATAATTCTTTTCTGCAAGCAAAATTTATTGCTCTTGATATAAACTTTAAATTCGGCAAGTTCGAGAATACACTTATTGGTGCATTGTTGACACAATGAGCAATAATCTGGTAAAGAAGATCTTGGGTGCACTTAGCTTGAGCCTTCATAAAAGTTATAAGAATTTAAACTTGAAGTTCAGCTGCATTGGCAGTGTGATTGTGTTGTTCAGTTGTAGTTATTTTGCAATCAGTCACTTGGCATGAAACTCGACACTTGCCAGCACGATATTTAGTGCAAACCCAGTAGGTTCTTGTTGCCGATATCGAATTGGTTGAATAAATAAAACCATTATCGGTCATCAAATCTTTGCCCTTTAGACTTTTGATAAATTCTATTCTAGGTGTATGGATGACTGCAATGATAATTGACTCACTGATTCACTGACTGGCTGAGATGACCTTAAATTGCATCATGAATGAGACGACCTTAGACCTGAAACTGGTTCCATTCTGGAATGACCTCGACATTTCACTAACTGGCAGAGACGACCTTTAAATTTCTCATGAATAACAAGACCTTTGAACAATACTTTGAATTAGTTAAATATAGTATCAATTTGGAAATTTGGTTCCTTGGAGAAAGAAGGTCCATGAAGGTTATTGTTTTGGGGATTTTTGAGAGGAAGAATGATGTTTTTTTGGAGATTGTTGACTGGAGATTTTTGTTTCGAGATTTTATTGTTGATGATTATTGACTAGGATAAACACCAGCTATGTTTCAAACCATATTTGCCCAAATACCTAGATTTAATAGGAATAATGGAACATTTATGTCATGGCTCTAAATCTTTACGCTACAAGCTGACACTTATCAACTGTCAGTCGAACAACGCTAGAGCACGTTCTTCTGGATACTCTAGGATGAAGGGGCAGAATGATGGCAAAACCACAAGGACAAAGTTTTGTCATTCCGGAATGCTTTACTGCGGATGAAGGCCAGATTCGGTAATCGCGAATCTTACTATGTCATCGTCGATGAATGCGGTGGATGAAACCACCTCGAGCCCAAAATTCAAACGAGTTTGTTGACAAAATGATGTCCAAATTCTGCACCATAGCCAGACAACCTCCGATTGAAACACAGCTAGAAATCATCTATCAGACGTTTCACATGGACATTTTGTCCAGGTTTCATCTCGTCCAAGTTCAAGACTGGGAAGATCTGCATCAGAAGATAGAGTATCACTAATCGATACTTATGTCGTCGGGTGTTTGGTCAAATCACTTTAAATCACCCATTCCCGCATCGACAGCGACATATGTTAAACCCAGGGGACGTATTTCTCAAGGGCAATGTTCATCTAACAACAGTACTCGTAACAATCATTACCAAAAGTACAATAAGGACAACTCTTCCAGAAAACAACATCAGCAACAGCAGAGCCCAAAACAACAGCAAAAGCTGCAAACCAAAGGCAGAGCAAACGGTAACACCATTGCTACGCCTAAGGTGCAAACATTGCCGAAGGTATCTGCAAGGCCGAAGGCTACATGAAGACCTGACACTACTAAAAATAGGGTGTCCTGTTTGCAGCACGCCTAATGTGGACATACGTACATGTCCCAACAACTGTGCTGAAAGTTCCACCCAAAAACCGTGCGACAAGCAAATATGGGACAACTGCCTCAGCAATGTTAATATCAACATCGATGGTCACAATCTTCTTGCGGTCCTGAATTAAGGAACTACTACGTCGTTAGAGGGCAAACCCATACTCCGCATAATCTCGGAAATGGGGATTCCTATGACCAAAGCACAGTGATTGGTTCAGTAAGCAGACCAAACAGCAGCACAACAGGAGGTTTACCTTGTTACGGTACTGCTGCGCTTCCTAAACAAGACAATCAATATGGAACTAATGCTAATACCAGCGTTCAAAGGTCCATTATTGATACCAGGCATTGATTTCCTAGAAAAAGCCAAAATTGTGGTACATTTCGCTGATCGCTCATGGCGATTTCAACAGCAAGACGATCAAGAGGATTTTCATCCACATGAGGATTTCTTAAATCCATCTCTTTATGGTTATTACCATAACAGGATAACAACTTAATGGTGGCGCCACACATGAGATATTTGGCAACAGGCAAATATTTGCCTGTTGCCAAAGTACCTGCAAAATGGCCAGCTCACTGCTACACAAATGTGTAATTGCAAAGTACAAGGTAAGTCAGTATTTTGCTATGCAAAAATTGGCCCACTTTGTTGTGGGATAAATACAGACTTCTGGTGGGACAAGTCAAGTATTGGGCCAAGTGTTAGCCAAATAGGCAAATGCCCGATACACACATGGGACATTTGACAAAGTACTTGCCAAATATTTCATGAGTGGCGCCGGCTTTAGAAGCTATTATTCACGTTCAACTTAAGACAATAACAAAAAGGGAAGATGAATGCATTATCCTGCCAAATCAACAAATTAACAAGTCAACAAATGCTTCAGGACCTTGAGGAGGTGTTTCATGAACCCAACGGTCCTGCTTTGATCAAACCACTAGGCATTCAGATTAAAACTGATGCCAAACCTGTGGCTATTCGTTTATACAACTGTTTGTCCAAGAAAAAAGCCATCATGACTTATAAGGTTGACGAATTACTTGGTAATGGCCACCTCAAACCAAACTGGGATAAACACCTAGCAGCAGTTAAATGAGCACTAAATACGTCCATTAACGCCAATGCAGGGTATTCGCCATTTTTCCTAACTTTTGAAAGGGTACCCAGATCTCTGCATTATAATGCCGTTGCTTTAATGACCATTGAGGCAATTCAACACTTTTACGTCATTCCTTCTCTGACTTCCCGAAAAACTTGTCATCCACTTTGCAGATGGCAAAAGACAAGTTAGAACAGGCACAGGACGTCTGCAGATTACAACACAACCTCAAGGCTAAAAATCCTGCAATTCAGCGTGACGAAAAGTTCCTACTTACAAATTTTCCTTAAAGCTGTGCGGTCCGTGGAAAGACTGCCAAATTTGAACCCAAACATCATGGGTCATTTGAGATAACAGCAATCAATGGTCCTACATCATTCGAGGTCTCAGACCTTAAGATGGAAACATATAGGGATGTTCATAATGCAAAAGATTTGGTGAAATTACATCTGCCTGGTTCCGTTACTAATGATACATAGATAACGAGGCCCCGTTGGCGACCAAGGCATATAACGACGACTGCTAAGCCTAGCACTTCAAAGAAAATATCCGGTGTAATGGTAAAAGCCATTAAACCGAAATTAACTCTCCTACCAGCACAACAATTGAACAATCGAATTCTGTTGCAAACAATAGGGGAGACAACCGAAAAGTTATCATCCGAAATGTAGTCAGAAAGTTTGGAAAATTCCCTGCAAACTCTTTCAAATTTGGCGTTAAACAACAATTTGTCAACAGAGAGCCAAACTTTCTGTTATGGCAGGGGGTTAAAACAACCTGACAGATTTCCTGCTGTAATTCTCCATGATTTATCCAAATCCATGATCAATTGTTTACAGGAATTTGGCCATTCGATTGTCATCAAATTTCAGGAATTCGTTCGAAAATACTCAGTTTAGCAGTTGTTTTATAACAACGACGAAACCTTACGAAATTACACAAGTATTTTATCAACAATTTCGCATTTTGAAAAACTGCACCATCTAAATTTCCAGTTTCCAGGACAACAAAATTCGTGCCGAAATTTATTTTATAAATTGGGCAGAGCAGTTCAAGCTTTGGTAGCTGGGTTGGAATTGGGAAATGACACATGTTTATCCAAATATTCTAAGACCTGATTTTTATAATAACGATCTTATTGAATCGGATGATGATCTACTTGTAGAATTTTTGGGGTGCTTATGCAATACCAAATGACCCCTTGCGTGCCAAGTTTTTTTCATGGGAAACCGAGTCATCCTGTGAACTTAGCCGTAAAAACCCATGGCAATGGCTAGTTCCCACAGAACAAGTTTGTTTTAAGCAACATACTTCTTATTGGACCACAAGTGATCACATGGGTGTTCCTAAGCTATGTTATCACCCTCAACTATTATATAAGCTGGAGTGAAAAACAACTTCTTAAGTTTGCCATGTACGATTCACATCGTGAACTTAAACAGCGACTTCTGAATTTCCACTCTTCTGTAATCATTATGACACCAATTGGTAAGAAAGTCTGCTAACAGTGGCACAATAATCCAAGTATCATTGGATTCCGAAGAAGTTGTTAGGCGTATGCCATTAATTCCAGTACCTCCGAATTCAGCTATTTCTGAAGCTTGTAGGAGCTTTGCTGATGAATATGACCATCATCTCATGTTACAAAACACCTCAAGAGGGTCGATGGATGAATCCGCAATGCTACAAATTTGCCGGACTCAACCTAATTGGCATGTATCATCACTTTTGTCTAACCAACGTGAGATCCACAATATGCAAATTCCGCATAACTCGCCCACACATATAATTTCTGATGCAGCAGACATAGCCGAAATGTCAAGGATGCTTGTGTTGGCTGTGAATGCTTTAGTCATCAGATGCAGTGCTAACACTGAAGTTAATCCTAAGTCTGTTGTTGGTCAGCACTTGGTTGAAGCCGTCAAAGCAGCATCTTCAGATGCAGTTTTCTTTTTGAAAAAACATGCACATGAAATGTTCCATCGCCTCCTTCTCAAAATGCAATTTAAACCTGCATGCGTTGGAGTTGCTTCGCCTGCATCAGCTGTAATTCCAGCTAGATGATCAACATCGTCGTTTTCTACAGTGGTCACAGTCGCTACCAAGAGACTTGGTTACCTATGTTCCGCCAACTGCTCCAGCTGCGCCGTTGTTCTGCTTCCACCGCCGACTATGATGCCAGCAACAATGGACTCCACTGCCATCACTGAAACTTCAACCACTGCCGCAAGTACCGCTAATGCCACCACTTACGCTACTGCTGCAAGTGCCACTTCCCCATTGTGGGACCATCATCTGCACAGGATCCTTTCACAGATTTCGCCATGAATATCAACAAATTCCTGGAGGAAGCTTCAGCATCTTTGCCCCTGAGTACTTTTGTGGAGGTGTTTCAAGGTTCAAGGGAAATGGAAGGTTGAAGTGTATGAGTGGGTGTACTGAGCGTTACATGTGGACGTGAGGAGGCCTTGATCCTAGTAGTCAGCATGGATGAAAACTTTAGGTCGGAGTCCTCGAGTGTGAGACGTTTGATATGAGAGACTCGGGATGTCGAAAGAGAGAAGAGGGGGATGTTGTAGGCAGAATGGTTGGGGGATGCATATTTGCGATAGGAAATAGAAGAGAAGGTTGTGGAGAAGGTTACATGTCAAAAGGGCGCGCATCAAAAGGGCGAACGACAAATGAGCGAGGCAAAATGGGCGCCATGACAAAAGGGCGTCGAGTCAAAAAGGTGCAGATGCAAAAGAGCGTCATGAAAAAGGGCGCCATACACAAGAAGCGTTGCAGAAAAAGGGCGCAAAAATAAAAAAGCGCATTGTACATACCTAACCTAACCTAACCTAACGTAACCTAACCTAACAGAACCTAACCTAACCTAACCTAACCTAACCTAACAGAACCTAACCTAACCTAACCTAACCTAACCTAACCTAACCTAA
>JAQGAE010005198.1:0-11578 GCA_034696685.1 Julus scandinavius
TAATTACTTTTCAAGAACAAAAACTTTTAACTGCAAATATTTTCTTCTATACTTGTGTCAAATCGCAGAAATTTTGGATAATGAAAGAGTGCTGCATACAGCTTCTATGCAAATCAAAAGCATTGGGTTGCAGTTAAAACCTGATTTTATAAAGACGTTGTACCACTGTGCTCCGTGTCCCACTGTACCCCGGTCTCCCCTATATGATGGCGCAGCTAGCGCCTACTTTTGTTAAAAACATGTTTCAGAAATGTTTAATTCAGCAAATGTTATTAATTGTACAATATATTAATTTATGTAAAGATTGATTGGTACCAAACATAACGCAAATAATAGCAGGCAAATTCTATTTTAATGTAGAAGGAATAATTTGTGAGTAAACCATGTTTGGAGAAAAATACTATTTTGCCACAAGATTTCAAGAGCTCACTGTTCAAATTTAGTAAACTTTTCAATGGAATAAATACTCATTTGTTTAGATGATCTGAAGCCAACTACTTTTGTTTGAAAACTGAATGATGGACAGTGCTCGTTTGTCCAGTTCATTTACTCTAACAACAAGAAGAGACCTTAAGTGTCAACAGACAGCCCATTCGTATTGGTGGCCATCGTGGGAAATCTCCAGCTGAAAGGACTGCAACTTTGCTTCATTACTGTAAACACATTTACGGCTTTAATTAACGGAAGTTGTGGAGTAATTACACGCAAACTGCTTCGTTGATAATTCAATTCATTCCTGTTGATGAATGCAGTGGAATTTCCCAAAATGCAGGAATTGCTTATCGGTCTGTGAATTCAATTCCAATTGGTTAAATTTCGATATGTCAATTGGTTTTGTATTGGCAAGGCTGTTTAGTCAGTGAAAGTTTACACTAACTCAATTTATATTTGGTATAGAATGAATAGAAAATCAAACTTTATAACCAACCTAGGGAATTTGAAATTGATGTGAAGTACACCATGATTTTTGAATAACCATGATGCGAAAAGACCAGAAAATGAACCAGTGATGCGTGGTTAATTTTTGAGTTTCTATTTAAATATTCAGAATGTTCATTCAATAAATTATCATCTCGAAATTTGAAGAAATGTACCGCTATATAAAAATTATTAATGATTTTATGTATAGTTGCTCCAGTGGATTTGCCATGTAATGACATACGTGTATATACTGTATTGAAAATATATAGGAGGTCAATATCAGGAAGAATTCATATCATCATCATGGCTCCTACCAGCCTGCTACCACTCCCAAGGACTGTAACCATTAAATGTAGGCACTAACCCTGATAGATGCTTTTCAGGGTGGCCTTGCCGCCTATGTATTCGGTGTTCCAGGATTGCAAAAAATTCCGACAGACAAGTGACGCCACTGGGCCAGAAAGTTGCAGCAGCCCAAAATGTTCAGTTTATCATTTTGGCAAATATATCAGGTTTCAAGAAGAGGGATGAGGCTTTTTCAGCTGAATGACTTATGCTTTAGATTTGTATAAAACTATACAGGGCTGACTGACTGTCTGTGTGCTACGAGAGATTTGCATGTTTGGCCTTTTGGAGTTATTGGGGATGCTCTGTGATTGACAATATTTTGCGATTCTGTATGTGATCCAAATTTGTGGATCTTTATGTCTTGGGCTTCTAAGTAGCATCATTTGAAAGGTATAAAACCCCACCACTGCTTCTTTCTAAACATGTTTGTAAAATAATTATGTGAAAAACTGACTAAATGTGTCTCTTATAGCCAAATACGGCTTTCAAATAGTACAGCTTGAAAACCTCGTTATGTTGATATCTCCAGGAAATCTTAAGAAACGTCGGTGCTGCTCGACGTCTTTCTTGTTTTTGCTGTGGATTCTAGTTTTATGGATGACTTTGGTTAAGTCATCCAGAGCTTAATAATTGGTAGCCAGGTTTTAGGGAAAATCGATTTCCTGCCATTCAGCATCACCTCGTTCAAGATTAATAGTCGAATTAAATGCGAGGCTTCCTTTCATGATCTTCTTTAAAGATTAAAAATAGGTTAATTAGATTTGACATGTAGTGCACAAGACTGGCCGATAACTCGCCCTTGTTGTTTGGTGCGGCTCCTCTGGGAATAGGGCAAACAAACACTGGCTTCTTAATTGCTAGAATGCTAATTCCCTGCTTAAAATGTGAACTTTGGGGGCGCGGAATTAATTTCCTTATCCCCAAGTGACAAAGGGGACGCTGGCCATGTTTGATTTTAGGAAAACATGCAAGAGTAATTAACATTTTCGATTACTCGATTTCGTTGTTTTCCTATTGTTGACATTTCGGCGTGGTGGAAGATGATTAATCTTGGCCGAATACCAATTAGTTATGCATAAGAATGTCGGAAAACTTACTGAGTGTATCATGGATGCTTTGACAGCAATGTGAAAACCACACTCGTTTTCAATTTTCTACTGAATGGCAGATTTTAGGTAGATTAGTTTTCATTTGGTAGTAAGAATATTTAGAAAATCTGTCCCTTTGTGAATAAACAACCTTTGAAATTCATTTTCTTTTCATTGACCAATACAGAAGAACATGTCTAAATACATCCTGTGTAAGTGAATAACCTCTCTAAGGTAATTATGTAATAATGAATAATATCTATTGGACCCAATGATTTTGTAAGAGAATATCAAGAATGGAGCTGCAAAAGATATCAAACTAAGATGAGGTTACCACTTATATTGACATGTTCTTGGTTGGTATTGAACCACTCAATAAGAATAAATTGCAAAATCCATAGCTGGATATTTGAGGGCCCGTAGACGTTTGTGTTGTCAGATTTGGCTAGATGTTATTTTGACTTCATCAGTGTTCTAGAGATTGTGGCCTGGCTGACCTTGATCTTGTGATTTTTCTCAAGCCACTGTACGAGTTCCTTGTGTGAAGCACTTGAATGATCTCTTTTGTACAGATACAGGGCTACCCTAACAGAATCTCTCATTGTGGCTTGCTTTGAACCATTACACGCCATTTTTTCCCGTTGTAGGCCTACACAATTATTACCAAATGCGCTGTAGGCAGACATATTTAAGGCAATTACTGTACTTGTACAATTATTAAAATGGCGTACAATAGCTAATGACTCATCTAGGATTGAAAAAGGGAAAATTTCCTATTTACAGCTGTATGTGTGCATGTTCTTGATAATGTTTTTCATTAAACGTATCATTTTTTGCTTTAAAAAACAACTTAAAAAATTATCGATAAAAACACTATGCATATAATCCAAGAAATAATTACTAGTTAAGCAATTTTTAAGGAAAAATTTAACTTGAGATAGACTACCTAAGACTGCCATCTTCGTCTTCCTGTGATGCAATGTATGGAAAAAACAACCAAAAAAAAAATACCCCCAAAAAAAACCATGGCTTTTGTGTCGTGGTAAACAATGTATTAAAGTGGCTCGGGTTTGTCCTGTTTAACATTTCTTGCGAGTCATTTTCATTTCGAGTGTCTTATTAAGGGTTTCGCAAAGAAAAAACGTCCTGATCTTGTTCAAATGTGCCACTGCGGAATGTCATTGAAGATGACCTTTGTGTATGAGTGACCAACATGCATTTGTGCTGAATCCTTTCCATTCTTGGATCTGCTCCTCTCCTGCTTTTGCCGGCTGGTTGAGCATCGGTTTCATATGGAGTGGACGAACAGTACATTAATAACGACCTAGAGGACACACTGAATGGCCCTGGCTTGCATTAGGAGTTGGCGGCCAGGCAATTTGTTCCTTCTTTTCTCTTCATCTTTGTGCTTCGCGTGGCCTTTAATACGCTGGAAATGTGTGGTTAGCGGTAGTAAATACACCTTCGGAGATATCAGCGCATGCCACGGTTGGCAGCGAAAAAAAAGCGTGGCTTAATATGAAATCACTGCAGTCACATGCTCAACCGAGCATAGACATTATGACCCACGCTCTGAACGTATAGTTTCAATTTAATTAGCGGGAAGCCGCTGTAATGACAGCCGAGATCGAAAGGCAGACGAGTCTTGAATGCCAGATGCGCCACATTGCCATTGGCAAGCTGCCTTTGCTGAAGCAGACGTGTCGTATAGGAATTTCTTGGTGGTACTCGAATTACTTCCATGGAAAATAATGGGATTCAAATGTAAGACCATCAGCGATGTATTGGAAATATCTTTGATGTTCCACTCAAAACTGTACTTCAAATTCCAATTGTCAAATTTTGTTTTAGTGGGTGGATATGGTCCCAGTGCAGATTTAGGAAAGTTATTTTCTAAATGGAGAGATATTTGGTTCCATAATTTCACATATGTAATAAACAATACAGCCAATACATTTTTAAAACGGATGCGTTCCTAAGAATTAATGTGGAAAAAACGTGAGAATAAACTTACTGAGAATGTGCTAAAACCGATGATAAATTTCATATAATTAACCTCAAAATGAAAAACATAATTTATAAAATTAAGTTATGAAAATTTGTACTAATATGTTATATCGTGAATGCATGTGCATAAATATATAAATAAAACCATAACTATAGTAAATCATTCCAATCTTATAACTTAAGTATCAAAAGTTTAACAAAATTACATGTTTAATTAAACATATTGTGTGCAATGCCTAATCGTATTGAACTCAACTTATTGGATTTCTAATGCCGAATGTTAGATGCAAGTTTTACTTTAATAAAAAAGAAAGGTATGCCTTGCAAGTGGTTTAAATTTTTACGAAATTCCTGTTTTTAAACGATCAAGTATTAACGTGCAACAGTTTTAGGTAAAATAAATTCATGTTTAATCAAGAAAAATATAAACAAAATCTACATATAAATAGACATTGCATTACATGTCGTTTACTTTGTGTATCAAAAGAAGTATTTAGTGCTCATGTTACAGTCTTGTAGCGTCCGTTGAGGATATTGAGGTTTCTGCCTACGTTTTGTGGCACGAATGTAGACATGGTAAGTGGTTAACTGCAGGCATGCGAGACAATTTCGGGGTCTACCTAAATTTCGCCAATTAATTAACTTAGCCGATTACGATGAGACGCTTGAATGAACTAGGAAGAGAATTTTAAATGTACAGCAATATGTAAACCTACATACTCGAATTGCTTTCTGCATGGCAGAATATAAAGAGGGTGAATAATTCTAAGAAATACGAAATTCAGTCAGTATTTTCGATTTTCGCGTAGTGTGTTTATTTTTCTAAAAGATCTTCATTCACTTGTTTACATTTTTTAAAATGTATCTACAGCATATTTTCTGTCACAAATATATTATACATTGCTGCTTGTAATTTTCATTAAATAGAATACAAGTTAAATTTAAATAATTGGGAAATCTATGTTATATCTTCTGTTTAACGAGCTTAAGAAAGCTACGTGTATGGTTATAAAGGAATTTCGTTTTTGTGAAAATGTAAATATTAATGGCAAGTTCTCCGCAGATTATTACTGTCATTGAGGATGCTTTCAAGAAATTTTATGAACTCTTCAGGTTGTTCTGAATTGGAAAACCAACTTTCAATTGGACCGCGATAAGCATGTTAATAATTTATGAGCAGGCTTGCACTTAAAATAATTCAGCTCATTGAACATGTGATGGGGGTAATGGGTCTTTGTCGTTAGCATCTTGAAAATTTCGATATTCCGCATCGGAGAAGGTACGTGCACGGTTGCAACAATACATATTGACGATGTAGATGATGGATAAAGTATTTGGCAAACCAGATCCTTTCTGGAATTTCTTTCAAGCAGTTCATTTGAGGTATGCTTGCCTGCATGCAATAATTACCAACCATACTTGAGCGCTCATTATTCTGTTGAATAGCTGATGGAATCAATTTGCAAAGGATGATATCTTGAATTGCATTTATAAACTCAAAGCAAATGAGAACATTGCTTATTATTTGAGGAAATGATGTTTGTGCCTTAATGCTTGCTCTACGGATCTGGAGCACGAGCCTCTATTGATGCAACGTGCAGAATTGGATGTTGTCTGCATACCAAGAATATACATTTTTCATGGAGCTCATCCATCTATTCTTCCTTACTGAATAAGTCCACGTCATTAAAATTAGGAATTATGCAGTTTAAATATTTATCCAAGACTTCCCCCGCTTGTTTTTTTCCCATGGATTTAGCAGTAATGGAAATTTTGTGGAATTAAATTGCCGAAGTCACGTATTCACTGAATAATGTATAAATCGTTGATAGTTTCCAGATGGAACATTGAACAAATAATGCTCTTTAAAGATGAACAAAGCTTAGATCATATATTACTAAATCGTTAGTCGGTTTTTTGCATTTTTATCGGATGAAGCCCATGCTACACCGTTAGATTTTATTGCTCCTCTCAGAATTGTTTTGCGTTATTAAATTTTTATTTTTTTTATTCTTTCATCTCCAAATATCATACAGGACAAATTTCTACCTTTGTCTACAGACGAAAAGTTTCCAAGCTTTGTTTATGATTAATTTTCAAACACAAATAAGAATAATATTATTCGTAAAGAACATATATGTATATTTCATAGAATCAGATGTCTTTCGCAATACATGTTAAAATGAAGCAGAAATGTTGTTTATTATTTAAATCAAACATTTAATCTTTAAGTGAAACTTCGTTGCCTCTTATGCAATGAAAATAAAAATAAGATTACTACATTATTTTTAGAATTTCATACATTTGGAAAAATTAAATCTTGTACAACTACAAATGCTCCCGAATGCAATCGGAGAAATGGAAAACTTGAAGTTTGTATGTTTCTTTGCATTTATTAGTCAAACTTTAGACAATATCGATAAAAAACATGTCTTTCATATTATTGATTTTCCCATTTCTGTAAATTAGTTACTGGTTAAATCTACATAACGTTATGTTGCCCTTTTTTGAACTATGTATACATTCCTAATGTTTTAGTGATTTTAAAATAATTACTACAGTATGTACAGGGATGGATGTTTTTGGTGAAAGTATTATTATCCCAGTATTTATATTTATATACAAGTAGGCGGCTTAAGCTAAACCAAAGTTAACGAATATTTGAATAACGTCGTACTTCATGTGTTATATTGATATACCGGTCTAGACTTACTTGGTCTAATACATACTGCAAGTCAGAAGTATTCATATATAATACCACACACACGTTTCCTCTTATTACTACATTAATACATCATCTGCTCATTCTATTTCTCATTTCTGTTCGTGTAATATGTGTTTTTAACTTTGATATGTATTTCAATTAACAAAATATGATTTTTTTTAAATTGATTATCTTAATGGGTAATCAATTTTTATTAGTATTCTTTACTTTTTTTTATTTCATATTTTTTATTGCTTTTTATTTTAAATTTTATAAAATTGTGTACAATGCCAAATTCTTGAAAAACCTTGTTGCCGTTTTCTGAAATTTACTGGTCCCATTATAAGACGAGTATACAGGGAGGGATCTAACAATGGATTTATGCGATCATAATACAGTGGACATGGTGGAAATGGAAAGGCATAATTCCGCGAAAAGGGGGAACAATGCTTAAATTTGTTATGGAGGATCATTGAAGACATATACACTAGGTCGAGTTTTAGTCGACGTAGAGCGCTTGACAGGAGTTTTGGAACACATAATAGTGAAGAACAGTGTACAAGTGGAATAGTAGGGGGTCATCCTCTTTGATGGATAACTTCCGTCTACCACAAACGATCATGGCCACAATGGCTTTTCTGAAGCTATAAAACGCTGCACAGGCAGTTGGTTTCTGCAAGGCAATACCGGAAGCTGCGTGCGCATGAAGATGGCAATATCCATGAGTTTGTCAGACTTATATCCACATTGAGACGCTGTTACCAAGACATTGGCTGGCAGCTGTACTTACTTTATTGATTAGAGAAATTTAAGGACGATTCAAATCCTAGATATGATTACAAAGTTGGGTTATTCATTGTGCCATTGGGCAGTTGCGCAATTTTCATTTCCAAGTTAATTGCGAGTTAATAACAAATATCTGACATGTGATGTTTGTAGTTTTTGGCCTCTGGCGTTTCATTAAGCTGTATTTACTGATGAATAATAGGGCATGAAACATTGGTTTTTGTAATAAAGCTAAAGAAGAGATATAGGTTTTTAACGTATACGATATATTCATTAATATATAATTCCAATAATATATTATGGATAACTTACAAAAAAATTAGACGAAAATAGCAACTAGCGCATTATACTTCATTCAAAATAAAACCTTGTTCTGCAGATATGCTTTGGAAGAAAATAAAAATTACAATTCAGTATTTTCCTTCTATGATGGTTTTGCAAATATTTAGTAGTTTGCGTTAATTTCAATATAACTCAAAATTACTTTTCGTTGTGTTTTCCAATTTCAGGCACAGCTATGGTGTTAATAGTAAAAATGTTTTAATATATCAGGTTGGATCCACATTAGTAAAACGTTTCGCTGAATTCAACGCACAACACATTGTAAATGTTTGTGTGTGATACCAAATTTAGGGCAGTGTGGACGTGTTCTCCCATGTGCCTTAAAATAATATTTGTATCTGGTACTTTTTGAAAATATACATGAAGAGTATCCCCAGATGGAAAACTTATGTATAGCCATGATTGGTTCATACATGCAAAGCCATATTTGGGACAAATTTAGCTCATACAGCCACGTACCTGTATTTTTCCTGAATTTCGGCAATCACTGCTAGCTTCGTGCATGCAGTGATTGCCCATCTTCTGGGGGAATTTAAAAGGTAATTTTCGAAGCAATATATGGGTTGCCATAAATAAGCCATTGTGACCCAGCTGTTTCATTCATCAATTAAGGTATAAAGTAGTGCGATATACTTCGTAAATGACATAATGTATACACCCATTCCTAGCTTTACGTCCTATCCGTTCCGGAAAAGTTGACCGTAAAGCGAAAAGCCATATAACGAAAGTATTTTTTGTGGCCGCATAACGAAACATTGTGGACCGTAAATCGCAAAAGTGACATAATTAAAAAAGGCCGTTATAGCAAAATACCATATAAAAAGCGGTTGAATAGCAAGGTATAGGTGTATTTGAGTTTCGTCTATTCATATACAGTATATTTACAGTATTTATGGAGAGGTATGTTTTAATATGGACAAATAACTATTTATACGCTGCAGCAATGTACATGTATATGGCTATACGTGGCTCTTTAAAGATATTTACGAACACATAGCCATACATGCACTTTACATATATGCCCATTTAAGTCCAAATGTTTCCTATTTCTAAGTCAACTGCTGTTTGTTCAGTAGATTCAGAGTCTATTAATCTATCGGTGGTAGTGGCTGAACAAAATGTACTTAACAACAATCCTGCTTTAATACTTGTACAGAGCTAGTATTAAGGTGCCATCACAAGTCTCAGCTCGTCAGCCCCCTTAAATCGGGTATTCTGATAACGTTTATGATTTACTGTTTATTTTAAAATACTATATGAGACAGATTAGCGCCTATGGGTTTTCTATGTAGACAAGAGTAGCAATATAGCGGCAACTTTCACATTTTAAAAATCTTAAAAAATAATACTTGTACAAATTCATATACTGCATACGTAACATACAGTTTATATAAACATTTGATGTATTTCATTAACTCTCACTATTTAGGAAGTTAGTATTTATTTTTTAAATGTAAGATAGATACTTTTTTTCAAATGAAACTGTTTGAAATGGGATTTTTAATATAAAAATTAGTATGCTAACTGGAAATCGATTTTTAATTTCAATTTAGCTATCATTTACAAACTTCAGGTAAATTAAAGCAATAAATGATGTTATATACCGAATTGTAATTTAGGTTTTATTATTTCCTGGAGAATTCATTTAATCTTTGGCTGCAAATGGTATTAAATCACAGTATAATGAGTTGCATGCATCTTTTTTTCAATTAATTTTTCCTTGCATGGCATTGCAGTTTTATTTCAGAATTCGCAATACTTTAATTTATTTGTCAAGTATTCTGCTAAGTTTTTGTTACTTTTTTCCATCTGCTACCGGATTCCGAAAAAAGACCCCAAAAACCCATTAACTTCATTCATCTAATTTCGATTTTCTTTCTTTTTTATGCGCGTAAACTGGAGATTGCATGGATGGCAGTAGTCACGTTTTAATCTAGCAATAGACGTATATCTTGATAATAGCGCAGCTCGATTCGGGTGAAAATAAATAGACCTGCATGTTGCAACCTCTCTCAATAGACTATTGAAAATGGCAGTGTTTACACGACAGAAGAAAAGTTTCCAAGGCAGCTTTTGTGCGCTAAAGACAAGTTCGTTTGAAAAAAACTATCTCCTTGAGTGAAAAAGAAGTGACATAAACATGAACTCTCATTCTGTAACTGTCAGCGTAGGTAAATGGCTGTTATTGTGGACGAAATAACGAAGACTTGCCGTTTCTGGACCTTCAATTGTATAGATAATATGCTGTGGCTTAAAAACGTGTCAGGAATTTTGTAAATGGTTTGTTATCAAATAACAAAAAACTGAGGACAACATAAACTGACGTTTGTTGATAAATTTAAAAATCTCCAAGACTATATTTTGAAAATACCGAATTAGTTAGTAGCTATTAATATTCACCACCTGAATATACTGCACATAGCTAGGGTATCGTCTGAAAATATTACTAATCATATTAGATTTGGTTATGTAGTGGACTTCAAATTTTGAGTTTTTGAGATTTAGATTTTTCTGATCTGTTCATTTACGTTTGTGTCATTTTTATAACGCCAAATTGCTTTCTTTATGTACAATAGAAACATTTATGAACTAAACAACGCTTGGTTAACAAAATAATCGAGAGAAGTTTTGAATGTTTGAAAAACCTTTCGTTATATACTTAAGACAACGTTGCATTTTTTAAACTTTAATCTTTGTAACTCTTCCGCAATATCTAAATATATGATCCCAATAAATTTTATATTAAAACATAAGACTCAAATAGAAAGCAATGACTGCGGCACTAACACGATTCCACTCCTCCATTGATGATAAAATCAACGCTTCCGCCAGCCCCTGCAAAAACTTAAATTCTCCTCTCCATCAGCTACAAAATTACCTTAATATCAATATCCCATTCTTCCTTAAAAAAGTGTGCCCCACAATTAAGTATGAATCCTTACATAGTTTGCTCATGAAGGATATTTACATATAACCCCACAAAGCCCTTGCCCCGTCTGTGATACCAGGCTATATGATTGGCAACTCCTCTTCTGCACCTGCTCAAACCCCCTCATCACAATGACAAAAGCGCGTTCACCAGCCCTTTCCACCCACTCCTCAACAGATCTAATATCACAAATAATCACTAACATTAATAGCAATATATACCAGCCATTTGGCTAGTTTATCGTAGAGCTTGCAAATTAGCATCTGCCCAACATCCTGAAAATCCGCCAGTAATCAACAAATCAGAAATTGTGTAACACGTGAAACGGCATTTATTTACTGATTGTAGGGTACCGAGTTGAATTGAATTAAAAAATTTAGAACTTATGTTTTAATACAAAGTGAGTGTTTAACTTGCCACTACGAGACTCAGCTCGTCTCAACACATGAAATT
>JAQGAE010005199.1:0-11577 GCA_034696685.1 Julus scandinavius
GAGCCACTTGAAAAACTATTGGTGTGCCTCGACAATTTTGAACCCCTGTTCAATGTACCACGATAGTTGTTGGCTTAGTTTAGTGTGCCTTGAGCTAAAAAAAGGTTGAAAACCACTCCCATTTATGACAACTTATCTGGCTTAACTGGGCATGTGGGTATTGGATACCGAGAAATGGCACTATTTTGCTGGCTGCAAGGTTCGGAATGGAATTAAATGTATCAGATACTATAAGGTGTTCTTAAAATGTATGCATTCATATTAGTGGATGTATAGGCCACGTCAAATGAGCAGTTTCTTCCCCCCCCCCCCAAAGAAACTAAATTTAAATGGAGATATACCTTCCAACATTCAAATTAAATGTTTGCAATACAAATGTTTAAAGAGCAAACGTCCAATTTGCAAAATAAATGACTTGTTATTGAAAAATATAAAGAATTACAGTAGAACCGTGATTTTCCTAGCTGTGAGACATACAAAATACACGTGCAGTAAATTTGTAAATAAATAAATACAAAACTGTACACAAATACTGTACATGTATTTATCAGCCTTATGGTATAAATGTTGCTTTGAACAATAAAAAGCTGAAATGTGTATTTTTCTTTGTGTTATGTAACATTAAAAGTTTAAAATTGATAAAATACAATAGAAATTGGGGGAAATGCAGTCTATTAGACTACGAAATGGCCGTGACCATCTATATATTATCCGGATTTTCGGTTATCTAAGATGACCTCGTCCACATTAACTCTGATAATCGCAGTTCCACTGTACATGTATGTCCACCCCTCAACTTTTTTGTCGTTTTGAGAGTATTAAACTGAGTTTGTTTTGATAAGACTATTTCGATAAAATATCGAAGATTTTGCTTTACATTCCTGGGACAATTTATATTACAATCTGCTAAATTAAAAAGTTAAAAATCAAATGTATGCCAACTGCAAAAATATTACTTATCTGCATTTTAAGTTTCCATGTTGATGAGACAAGTTTAATTCCACTATGCTAGAAACGTCCCACATGTATATTCTGCATGGCATCAACACTCAAATGTCATAACCACTCGTCCAGATAGCCTTAATCGTCAATGAATACAGGGGAAGCCCCTGTTTGGCTGCATTTTGTGTCTACTAATCAGCCAACTGGTTCTGGTTGTCACGATTGGCTTACTTGCTTAGCATGCAATACAGGGAATTTCCCTATTCGATGATTGGAAGCCCGTAACCACGTTGATAAGTTCTTTCCATTCAACTGGGTAGATTGCAAAAAAGCGAAAGTGCAAACCAATCTATTGGTAAATTTGCACATGCTTTTGCCAAAGTTGTGCAATCAGCTTATTAGTTTTTCAACTTCCTCCTATCAATTTCGTTGCTAAAACAATAGTAACAATAGGGCATAAACAATATAGGCGTTCAATTATAATTTATTTAACAGATAGATAAGGCTCTACAAGTCTCAGCCCGTCTTGCAGTTATTTAAGAGGTGTGGTATTTTTTCATGGTAATGTTTGTTAGTACACAAGGTTGCATCCCAACTCCTTGTTATGTAGGAATACCTTAAGTTGGCCCTTACGGGAGATGCTAAACCAGAGATGCTTATGACAATGTGCGTGACTATGTTCGGCGGCTGTGAGTAGGTGGTTAACTTAATCATTATAGTTGGGGGTCGGGTTTTGGGAGATCTGTGACAGGAAAAGGGAAACGATGTTAGCCACTCTGTAGAGTAGCCATACCTGAGGAATTTGTGAATCAGCGAGAAAGGAATAAAAGTGATTAGGGGGGAAGAGGGGGGGGGATTTGGATATCGTGGAGGTGATAAGGTGGTGAGGGCACTGATAAAGGAGGTGGAACCAGTCACAGGAAATCACGTTGCAGAGGAGGCATGGGGTGGAGGGATGAATATTAAGCACGCCATGTTTAGTCAGGATTCTGGAGGGATTAAGGCGCATTTGGAAGATATTTTGTTTTAGAAAAAATGGAATATTGAGGGAGAAGTAGGTTTGGAGGGTATTGATGGGAGTGTTTAGCTCCACGTAGGGATGCAAAGAGTGGGCAATCCTTTCTGAGATGGCAGCATTGTGGCGTGCGGCCTCCTTTAGGGTGAGATGCCTGGTGAGGAGGATCTGGGTCCATATGATGGGACACCACTGTCCAGTAAGTTTTCACGAGTTGACTAAATAAAAACACTTGGCAACTCAAAATTTGATATTCCATTTTAATTGAACAAATAATGACAATTACTTAACCAAAGTTACTTATATTGGTCAATTTCATTACAAAATAATAGAAAATGAAAAAAAAAAAAAAAAAAAAAATTCAGATGCAACTTAAGTGATGGGACACTTTTCTCTTATTTTTTAATGAAATTCACCAATATTAGTAACTTTGGTTAAGTAATTGGCATTAGATGTTTAATTAAAATGGCATTATAGCAAATTTATAGTTGCCAAGTATTTTATTTTCAATTTATTGTCCATTTGTGAAATTTTACAGGTTTTAAAGTATACGAATTACTCTGAAAAATTCTTGACAAAGAGGCTGGTGCTTTAAGGTGGCATCGATTTATACAATGTGACAACAAACTTTTTAAATATTGCTGGAATTGTTTCCATGCATTTTCTTTTTAAAGTATATTGACCTCACGTTTCAAGAGGAATTCAACATTTTAAAACATTAAATTATTATTTGAACAGTTTGCCTATATGTTGGGAACTCTGAAAATACTTTTAAGTAATTTCATGCGTTTTCCATACATTTGCCAAGAAACTTCAACTTCTTTATACTTTTTCAAACGATATTCCCGTTCAAAATCCCTACTGAAATAGTTTTTAAATCGGAAATGAAAAAGTGAACTTTAAGGTCCATTTACACACTAGTCTTAAGTGTCTATTTAGTACGTGTTAAAACTAGGATGGAAACGAACGCCACTGCGCCGGACTGAGTAAATGCTTTAACATAATTCAATGAAAAGACAATATGATATTTTTCTTCACAAACTCTGAATAAATTTCACGTTGCTTTTTACCAGTTTGGACACTGAACGGCGACGGAAAGGACATATATGTAACTAGATTTAGAGTAATGAGAAAATGTTAGTTTACTAGATTGTCTTCATATTCCAGGGATTTGTTCAATAAACACCAAAAAGAGGCGGGGAAAAAAAATTAACACCTAGTGCCCTGGATTAATAAACTAACAATTTGCAATATTAGTATGATGACAATTACTATAGCAATACTTATCTGATTCATGTTGGTTTAAACGCGGTACACCTATCATTTCAGGAACATTTCCTAATAATCCATATCGAGTCAGCTTGAATTCCAAGTTTTCCTCTCAGATGAGATCACGCTGATGAGAATGCATTATTTCACCATAGTTGCATCAGGCACTTAATAAGAATGCGTTATATTTGCACAAATAAAACAGCACTAGCTAACCATAATCATTAACATAAACTGGGGGAAATCCCAAAATTCTAAATTCATTTTTGGTAACGCATTTTCGGATGCTGCATTCATGATGTTGTAGGATTGGTAGAAATTGTGCTAACTTCCCATCTGGGCCTGGATTGGATTGGTTGCCTGTTATTGAAGAAACGGGGATTTTCCCTGCGCTGAAAGGCAAAGTCCATTTTGGCGGGGAGATATATTTACAGGCTGTGATTGTTTTATCGTTTTATTTTCGTGCAAGCTTATGTGCGGTGTGGAGGTAGTTAAACGAATTACTGATCATCGAAATGCGTCGCAGCCGACTATTTTCCTAAACCAGGAACGTTTTTAACCTGCTTTTTTTATTTTTTGCACAGTCGTTGCTGTCTATTTTAAAACAGTTGAGCAAGATAGTGCGTTTTGGCGAGCGATGACATCTCAGAAGATGGAGTTGGATTACCGCTTCTTCACTGGTGAGCAAGCTTTCAAAATATATTTTAAATTTTACTGTGCAAATTTCAGTTTTATATATCGATGAAGGGTTAAATGCACAAATACGCGAAAAAAAATAGGCATCGACAGGCACTTTTGGTTTTTCTCATTCATGGGAGATTGACATTTATAGTAATCTAAGCTAAAAATTGTGCAATTATTACTAACTTTCCTACATATCAACAACAATTATTTTAATGGTGCAAACGATACAGTTAAAGTTTAAAATGTACATATTGCATTTTTATTCTTAAATGATGACATGTACCTATATGTATTCATCAGCCTTACAATAAATGCATGTAATTTTCCCAAAAAAAATTGCACAAATGCGTATTTTTCCTTGTTTTATCTATCATCAATTAAGTTTTAAATTGATGAAATAATTTGGTGAAATATAATTTATTTTGAATACGAAATAGTCACAAATAGGCCTGTAGTTCAATTATTGCAATTAAATGTAAATCTAAAATGACATGAACACCGCTATATAACCATTTGAAGGAATTGGTTTTTATGACTCGTTATACGTAATTACATTACGTTTTAGCCTTGACAATTAATAAAAAACATCGTATTATGTTATGGACTGATGTGCATACAGTTAGTGCATACTTCTACGTTTTCTTTTTATTTATTCAATTGAAGACTCCTTCCTAAACGTGTGCTGTCATAAATTGATTAATGATAATGGTCACATGTATTTTACTACTTGATCAACTTTTTAGCGACAGTTTTGCTTCTAGAGAAATCATGATTACAGCTAAATGTATTTTACAACTTTCACATTACTTTACTTCATTTTTTAAATACAGTGGAACCTCGGTTTACAAACTTAATCCATTCCTTTACCATGTTCGTGACCCGAAAAGTTCGTGATCCGAATCAATTTTTCCCATTGCAATTATTGTAAATCCAAATACTGCGTACTTTGTCCTAGAAATTTCCACGTAATTATTTTCGAAAGAAAATTATTAGTAATCCGTCCGTAGTACAATGGACGAATTGCAGTTCATTTCCTAAGTTTTAGAAGCTGGATAATATGGGGATATCCCACAAAGAGCCAGCTGATTTTCGCTATACAATAGATAAGACCAAAACATACTTTGCGATTTAAACTGATGCCAGATACTTCATCCTGTTGTATCATGTTTCTACCAATCAAATACAATTGCAACCAGGACGTACATGTACAAAAGATAAAAACAAAATTGCACACAAACTGATAGCATTTAGTAATAGCTTTACAATTTTGATATTTACATATATTTAAAAAATGGCGGCTGAAACAAACCCGGAGGGCAAACTTTTTAGCATATGTTTGTAAATACGTGTATATACGTACATGTACGTCTTGGTGGAGACCCGGCTTTAGTTTTAACATCGTTTGGGGTTTAGCAGAAGTTGGTGACTAAACGTTTTTAATTTGCAAAATTTCAATTGTGACTAAATATAGTTCTTTTGAAATTATAATTACGAAAATACGACATTCTAATATATACTGTTCCCGAGCAGGGATTTCCCCTTATAATGATATTAACAATATTTTTAAAATTATGTAAATGGGTTTTTTTAATGATAAATAAGCTTTTAAAGTTATTAAAGTGGTAAGAAATCACAATCGAATTCAAAAGTTCTAATTCATTAGCTAGTGGTGTACCGTGTATATTATCTACACCACGGAATATCAATTTTATAATTAAATAGAAAGCGAAGTTTTAGGTCAAGGTGTCCTTTGAAAATCGTGAAATTTGAGAAATGTGCGTGAATTTGCAGCACTTTGGGAGTTATGCCTGCAATTCTTCTTAAACACCAGTTTATGTTGGAATTTCCTGTCTTCTTAAGGAAATGTGTTAATCAGAAAATTCTGATATAAAAATCAAACAAATAATCACTTTTCAAACTCTCTAAAAAGTGTTTAGACTCTTTTTAAATAATATTCTGGTAATTGGTAGTGGGATGGGGTCCTTGAAAATCTAATGGATGAGCCTTGATTTATGCCTGAATTTTTATCAGCAAATTTACTGGATACACAGTTTACTATTATTCGATTTTAAATATTTCTGCAACATATACTTTCTCAGTACTAGCAATTCTGCAATATTTCACATTTGGTGTATTTTTAACGCAAAATATCCCAATCCAATTTGCATCTATTTTTAATTTTTAATTTTGCAGACATGTTGGCCACAATGCTCCTGGCACACCAAGTAGCTGAGCTTTTGCGTCGTTTCTGCCTGTTTTGGGAAGAATGGCATCATTTGTGAGTATTAATCTCGATATCTACACAATTTGTTTTCAGGAAATTTCTGCAATTTATCATGAAGCTTTTGCATTTTTTTTGTTTTGTTTTTTGTTTAACATTATTTTCATTTTGTCTTTAACTCTGTGTAAGATCCCTCTAGTTTTCCTAAAATTGTAGTCCAAATTTGCACAAATTAGCTGTTTTTATTTTCTATCTTATTAACTATCTTAACTTTGGTCTTCGTGGTTTTCTAAACTTGTATCTCCAACAAAGTTTTATGAAAATCGACCTTGCACATACCTGTCTTATCTTCTTTCTCTACTGTCACCTTTATCACCTATCCCTATTTTCTTATTATCACTGATTATAAGGGCCGTTTAATAATGCAACCTTGCAATTCTACAGGGAGACTAGATACAAGAAGAGCAAACAAATGGCTTTGTTCACATCTCTATCGTTTGACAAAAGATCAACCATTATTTCTGGTGTTTTTGCTCTAATTTGTTTGGTAAGAGACATCTATTTGCTAACTTTTCATTTTAACTTGGTAGTAGTTAGTGCATGGGAAATTTCAATGAAATGGTTGATGACGATAAATATATTAAAACAGCTGTGATGTAGGCTGCAGCTAGAGAATCCAAGTTGAAGATAGGGGTTCTAAATGCTTGCAATTTACTACTATTCTACTTTCAACTTTGATTAGGAAAAGCGTTTTTTACCCCAAACAGCACATGGGAATAAATTTTCATGTGACACATGTTTGTGATCTTTCTTTTACAGTTCATTATCTTTTCTGGATCATATGGTTTCCATTTTCTCATCCTTATTCCATTTTATTCCATTGCATACCTTTTGTTGCACATTACTGGAGTTTGGGTAAGTAGGCATTTGTTCAAACAAATGTTATTTTTTGAAAACTTGTTTAATATTATTTTCTTCAAAACAGAGGCCGAGGGAATCTGATCTACAGAAGCTTGGTGATTCTGTGACGAACTTTGGTTATGCTTTTGCTTGGCAGTATTATTTCGGTTATTTAAAGATAGTTTTACCAGGTAGGGTATGCAGCGGCATCCTTGTTTTCATGAAGAAAACTACAATTTATTAAACAGTTGTTTGGGACCTGCTATATTTTGGAACCAAGGACTGTATTTTCATTTTCATAATGCTGTTGTAATGAGTGAACAATTCAATTTCAATTGATTGTTTTCATAGATTTTTTGGAAAGAGTACTTGATTTTGAAAAAGAAGAACAGGTGCCGATCAAAGTACATAAGCTATTTATTCTCCTCCCTGAATCCTGCTATATGCCACCACTTCTATGCAGCCATGATGCAGATGTCAACACTCTTGAATTTGTGCGCAACTTAAAGGAAGTTTCCAAGGATCGCAATGGAGCAAAAGGCAGGATCTATAAAAACCCAGTTTATAGAGTACAACCTGAAGGAGAAGAGGTAGGATTGGAGCAAATGATAAGGGTGTGATAATTTCTTATGTAACATGGGCCGAAACTTGTTGCAGCCCTTCTACTGTTCCGTGGAAAGTGCAGCGATACTGAATTCATTGAACGACATGTACGAAAAGGAAAAGTTGACTGGCGTAACAGACCAGAAGAAATTGGAGCAACTACGGAACTTCTGCTATTCCCTGAAAAAAATTTTGGATGATGACAAGTGCTTTGGCAAATTGGTGCATTTGGTGCTTTATAAAGGTGAGGCAAATTTCATATCTAATGGGATATATTAGTCGGCAAACTTAACTTTTCATGTCGTTCTTGTAGATCTTGATGCTGATGGAAATCAAGTGAAAATTTCCAATGTGTTAAAACACCATATAGGTGTGGCACTGCAGCAGGATATGATGTAATTTTGTGAGCATTTATGATGACCAGCTAATTTTAAGCCTATCATCAAGCCAATAACTGAAATTTGTCAATACTGAAGCAGTATTGTCATAATTACTATCAAGAGCCCTTAGCTGGAGCTTTTTGAAGCTGGTTTAATTTGTCACTCACCCAAACCGTCCTTCAAAGAAAGAATGACAAACATGAATATGTATTGAACCTGGGGCATAGATGGTCCTTCACTCCTTGGATGCTGAGCGATTTCTACGAAGGGTGTTCTGGTTGGGTCCTGCTGCCCCAGGTTACCTCCTATACAATGAGACCGGGGCAGTTCAAACTAATAAAACCCTCCTCTCTCTGACATTCAACCTCTGGTAAGCAGGCTGCAAAAACCCCACCTTTAGATTGCCCAATTTCTCAACAACTGATTCTTTCATGGCTTGATCGTCCGCCCATACCTACAATCTTTTGAAACATTTCATCAGTTAGTTACATCTTCCACAACACGACACAGACATAAACACCCAACTTGTACATTATCCAATTGAAACAATAAAAATCATCAGAAAGAAAACCTTAGAATCTGCATACATGCGATTCCACACCTCTATAGCTGATAAGATACATGTATCCGCCCGCTCCTATAAACATCTTAACTCAACTCCACGCCAACTACAACCATACCTGAACCTAAATATCCCCTTTTTCGTATAGAAATTTGCGCTACACCTCTGTATAAACCCATACAGTGCCTGCACCAAAAACGGTTTTATAAATATCACCCCATAACATCTTGCCCGCATGTGCAAACAGCACTCACGACTGGTACCACCTCCTTTATACCTGTGATAACTCTCTAATAATAGCAACTATAGCGCGCTCACCCCCTACCCCCCATTACTTCGGCAGAATTAATACCCTTTCTGTTATCTAACATCAATAATAACCTCCCAGCCTTATGGCTAATTTTCCTTGTAGCCAGCATACTAGCCACCGCCCAGAAACCGGCACCTTTGCTTTAATTTTTTATAAACATGCTAATTTTATTGTGTAAACGATGAGATGAGCTGAGACTCGTAGTGTCATTAAATAACCTTTCCTATAGAACCTGGGGCTGGCTTCCCAAGTTTCAATTGGATAACTTTACCTCCAAGCCATCTAGCGCTGAATCCGACGATATAACACGTGCATTTTCAGTTATTTTTGTACGACATCTAGTTTTTCAAATAATAAACGAAAATGCAACACATTTTGACCGCCCCTCATATATTAAACCTCAGCATATAAGTTGTATGACTTTGTAAGTCAGATTATGTATTTTCTGTGATATTTTGTATAGATTCTATTGAATTTTATTGTGAATACAAGTTGTCAATAGCATTGTCAACGACAATAAAGTTGCATTGCTAATCTTGTAGACTTTAGTTTTTATAGTCGAATCAATCTATACCAAATAAATGCCAATGTAAACACCTATATCTTAAGTCGGGTCTCCACCAAGACGTACATGTACGTATAAACACGTTTTTACTAACATGTGCAAAAAAGTTTGTTCCTTCGGGTTTGTTTCAGCCGCCATTTTTTAAATATATGTTAATATCAAAATTGTGTACCTATTAAATGTCTTTAATAGCTGTACAATTTTGATATTTACATATATTTACAAAATGGCGGCTGAAACAAACCCGGAGGGCAAACTTTTTTGCATATGTTTGTAAAAAAACGTGTATATACGTACGTACATGTACGTCTTGGTGGAGACACGGCTTAACGCGCCATGTTTTGATTGACAAATCGATTATACGCTGGTCGAGTTCAATCCAAGTTGCCACAATTCGTTGTTTTCGATATTATTAAGCCATATATTTGCAAACCTTTTCCTGGACAACTTCCCAAATTTTGTAGTCCACTGGATTCAAGTCCGGACTGTTTGGTGGCCAGTGGTTGGTTCGATGATCTGTGGCGTTTCCCCGTTGCGGCAGTTCAACTGTTTCTCGAGCATGGTAAGCACGGTCTTGTCAAAAAATGTAAAAATCCGAGATTTGTCGCATTTCCGGAATAAGTTTTTTGTTCCTACAATGTTGTTCTATAAGTAATTGCAAGTTTTCATGTAAATCTAAGCATTTTTTTACGAAGTTATGATTTTTGTATTGAGGTCTACTTTTTTATGACTCAGGTGTACGTATGTATATCATAGGATGGACCAATGAGTGGTTCTCCACCTACTTACCTGTCGGGGACATTTTCTAAACACCCGCTGGTCAAATCTCTAGCGCTGATCTGCCTAATATAGTTTTACATATGTTGAAAAATGTTTAATTTCGTTGGTAAAACGGTGGCCCAGCCCTGTACTTAAAAATTGATTTAAAAAAAAAAAAGTTATCGAAAGAGGCTAGTGTTTGGTGGTGCCCTTCATAGAAGAGGATTAATTTCCTCATGCTTGCCATTGGAAAAAGGGGGAACTTCAACTTAACTTTTGGTTTCGTTCACCTGTCCAGTACAACAGAATTATCGTTTAGGAATTCCTCGCATGCGAATGGCTCTTAATATGTAGTAAAAACGACTAGAGGTTGCGGTTGCCTGATGGGTGCGCCTGATGAACAAGGGGTTATGGCCTGCCGCTTCCGGCCTGCAGACAATTCGCAGGTGTGTGAAGGCCTTGTTGTATTTTTACTGTACTTGTTGTATCGAATTTGGTAGAAAATGCTCGGTTTCGGACCTGTTGCCACATGGTTTATTTCGCGTGGAATTTAATCGATAAAAGGTCATGGCAAATTGTTTCCAATGGGTCACTTCGTGGAGGAATTTGCCCTCAAGTTGCTCTCTCACCTGAGATTTGACTGTGTGATGTGTTATCAAGGCCGTATATATGGAGGAGAGATCTTGGGGATAGATCCAGAAATCCAAGAAATTGTTTCAAATTTTAAACCGAATCGGCAAAATATAAAAGAGGAATTGCACTTAAAGTGTGATTTTTCTGCGTTAAAAGTGCGATTTTTCTTCAGTAAAAACTATTTTAAGGAGAGATGTTGGGAATAGATCCCTCCTCCCGAAATCTATTCTTCTAAAGTAAAAGTACGATTTTAAAGATTAAAAGGCGGTTTTTCATAGGTAAAACTGCAATTTTTGTTTGACCTGGTCCAATTCTCGGCTCTGTCGAGCCCTGTATAATACTGCCGATCCTAAATATATGACCAATATAGTCCACCTTAAGATTCCAGACCCTATCCCCTCCCCCCAAAATGTGATGACATGTACTATACAGCCTTGCTAAACTCTGGTGGATTGTGTTTGCTTACCCAGAGACTAGGGACCTGTGTTGGATAGTTTTGTTTCGATACCGAGAAGTTTAGTAGTACTCGATATTTTGCTTTCGATTTTCTACCCATATTGGTAGTACTTTTGTCCTGAAAGAGTGACAAAGTGCTAGACAGGGACGTTTGGTCAATACAAGTTGAATAAGTGTGGTATTAAAAAAATCTCTGGAAGCTTGGAAACAAGGACTCCAAGCAAAGCTACTACAGCTCCTGCGGTGCTACAACTTAGAACTTGCACCACAAACAAACG
>JAQGAE010005200.1:0-11577 GCA_034696685.1 Julus scandinavius
AGTTTTAATAGCCATGTGTGGGCCATATTTGGCCCCTGATGAGCTATAAATATGGCCATGTGTGGGCCATATTTGGCCCTTGGTGAGCTGTAAATAGCCATGTGTGGGCCATACTTGGCCCGTGAGCTATAAATATGGCCATGTGTGGGCCATATACAATTTTTCCACCCTGGTCTACCTTAATTTGTTCTAATACAACGAATGTGAATGAAATAAAGGCCCTTGAATAATTCCACCGCCACCGCTCTAGATATGGCCATTTAAGTAGTTTAATTAAAGCTAATAAACGAGATGAATTAAAAAGCCTCGCTTCCATGAGCATACTCGAGGCTAGTCTTTGCTCGAGAGCAGTCTCGAGGGTGTGCCTGGCATCGGTTTGCCATTGCTATTACTTAAACCATTTATTAGATCCGAATTGGAAATAAATGCGTTCACTTGGGCGTTACTTTTATATATGTCGTTGTGGTTGGGAATATCTGGCATGCATGGAGAAGAGGGCATCGGAATTAAGTATGGCCACCGGTCAAAGAACGCCGAACGTAGGCATCAAGGAGGCTGCTCAAGCACGAACGTTTTTTTTAACAAATTCACACGGGCTTTTTTTTGTTCAAAAAATGACCGATTGATTGCCCATATATGAAATTTAAGATCTGGGAGAGTGGGGGAAAACTTTGAGACAGTGTGGGTAATTGTGGGACAGTCGGGAGTAACTGTGGGACAGTGGGATTAGCTTTGTGACAGTCTGAGAACTTTGGGGCTGTCGAGGCAACTTCGTGACAGTGGGGTAACTCTGGGACAGTGGGGTTAACTTTGGGACAGTCAGAGTAACTTTGGGACAGTGGGGTTAAGTTTGGGCCAATCGGGCTAAATTTGGGGCTGTCGTGGTAACTTTGGGAAAGTGGGGTTACTTTCTGGATAGATTGGGGTTTTCTTTATGACAGTGGGGGTAACTTTGGGACAGTGGGGATAAGTTTAGGCCAATCGAGGTAAATTTGGGGCTGTCGTGGTAACTTTGGGAAAGTGGGAGTAACTTTTGACAGTGTAGGTAACTCTGGGACAGCGGGGGTAACTTAGGGGCAGTAGGGGTTACTTTATGATACAGTTGGGGTAACTTTTCTGCCAGTCGGGGGTAACTTTGGGACAGTGGGGTTAACTTTGGGCCAATCGGGGTAAATTTGGGGCTGTCGTGGTAACTTTGGGAAAGTGGGGTTACTTTCTGGATTGGGGGTTTCTTTATGACAGTAGGGGTAACATTGGGACAGTGTAGTAGGTATAACTTTGGGACAGTGGGGCTAACTTTGGGCCAATCGAGGTAAATTTGGGGCTGTCATGGTAACTTTGGGAAAGAGGGATTACTTTCTGGATACAGTGGATGTTTCTTCATGACAGTAGGGGTAACTTTGGGATAGTGGGAGTAACTTTTGACAGTGTAGGTAACTCTGGGACAGCGGGGGTAACTTAGGGGCAGTAGGGGTTACTTTATGATACAGTTGGGGTAACTTTTCTGCCAGTCGGGGGTAACTTTGGGACAGTGGGGTTTTCTATGGGCTAGTCGGATTAAGTTTGCATGTGACAATCGGGGTAAATTTGGGGCTGTCGTGGCAACTTTGGGACAGTGGGAGTAACTTTGGGCCATGGGGGCAACTTTGGGACAGATATGGATGGGAATAACCCTTCACCCATTAATCAAAGAGGGAAAATGATGCCATTCCTCCCCACTCCCCAAAATAACCACCAAAAACTGGTCCAAAGTATGCACATTTTACCATATGTATCAGTCATGACTACATAATACGACTAATTCAATCATTTGTAATGAACTCTTGATTATACCTAACCAATTATCAATCGGAACATCCAAGACTAATGGCTAATCAATCAATCATTAAAAACATGTTTAGGGTATTCAATAATTGTCATATTGATGTAAAATTGTAATGTAATGTGGTTCAATTTAAATTTATCTAAACTATTTTTGACTCATTTTCATTCATTTCGCAAATGTTAGACATAAAACTAATAACTATCAAAATTGACAACAATTACAAATAAGTGCAAATTCAAGAATCGTTAAGTAAATGTGTCTCATCTTACCCCAAAACAGTCGTCTCAGTTTGCCCCACACGCAGAATGCCCGATAGAAACTTAAATCCCACCAAAGGCAATTCCATTCAACTACGAGGATACGTTTGTATTAATTTAGCAATAAAATATGCATTAATTAGCAACAAAATATTCGGTAGAATCCCGAGTATGGATACATAATGTTGCTGGCGATTTGAAAGCACTTCTAGGTTTGTAGAACGTTGGCACGTGCTCGCGGATGCGCGTGATGTGGTTTGCACGTGCAGTTGTTCTATATTTTAAATTTCGCACATGCTGTTGTTCCATTCTTTAAAGTTGTTCTAAATATATGTGTTCTATAAACGATGATAACGTTTATTCGAATAATTTTGTTGGCATTTTTTGGATTGTTTTTGGAGTATTTCGAGTCAAAAGGCACAAAGTAAGTGTGTGAACAATATTTTTAAGATATTATGTAGTTTATTAGCACATAATGTAAGCTTTGAAAATGCATGATGTGCCATATTCTTATACACAAATATCGAAAGCATAACATGGCGTATAACTCAAAATATTAATCTTATGAATTAGTAAATGTGTTAATTTATATAGTTTTTAAATTCGTAGATATACTTAATGTTACCTGAATGTTATAAGTTTCAAAAATAACATGTCGAGATTTGCCATTGTTAGGTGTTTTTTTTTTTAATGCAAGACCTGATTCAGAAATAATTTTAGGCTTATCAGATTATAATTATCCATAAATATATTTTAAATTACATTAATAAATTGAATAAAGTATGGTATAGAAAAAACAGTGTCCAAATATAGCCCATTATATATATATAATTTTTCCACCTGGGAGGGCTTCGAATCAAGTCAATGATATGCATACATAGATACGAGTGATTTATTTTATATAAATATGTCAATTTAATAGATAAAATATTAATTTTATATGAAATTATATTATTTAAATTTTTGTTTAGGCCTAAATTACTTCGTACATTTACTTATTACTTTGATTACCCTCGTGATTAAATACCAATTAGTTGCATAAAAAAACAAGTTTAATTAATGACTAACGACTTTTAATTGATTAGTACAAATATTTGATATGTGGAGAGCCAGACACGTGAACACTTTTGATATGTCTTTAATGAGTATAGATATGTCCATACAGGTGTATAAACACTCGGACAATTCTTAAGAAATTTAAACATTGAATCTGGCTCGTGATTGGCTGCTTTTACCCATATAAATATGAATACGGGTAAAAGCAGATTCTTAATGAAAACATGAAATGCACATAAGTAGGAATAATTTACATATTTGCAGAAATTTAAATAAGTGTTTGTCTAAAAGGTGAAAATTACCGCGTGGAATGCTTTTTGTTTAGATATGGGATTTTAATAGAGGGGAAGCCGAGCTTGTTCCTTTTCTAGAGGACATTAACCCCTTTTAACTAATTAATCTTGAAATTAATCTTAAGGCCTTCTTCTTTATACTCATAATATCCACCCTTTGTGTGATGTGTACTTGCCAAATTAATGGGAAAAATAGCCCACATACGAAGCCAGATATAACCACCAGATACATACTTAAGGAATAATAAATTGCATAAGCGTGTATACAAACAAACTTTAGGGGGAATAAATTATATATACGGCCAGATATGGCGTTTTATATATGTGCCATAATATGGCATTTTTAATATATAACATGTAAATGACTTTTCCCAAATATGGACCATAACTAGCTTTTTTGATATAAGGGCCGTTAATGATTTGTCCCATATATGGCATTCTTCATATATGGGCCGTTAATCATGACTTTTCCCATATACATATATGGGCTGTATTTCATATATTTTTCATATAATGGAATGCAAATGGCGTCTCCGGCATATGGACCATAAATGGTTTTTTTTCATATATGGGACGTTAATCATGACTTTTCTCATATATGGGCCGTATTAATTTGCCTTTTTTAAACATGGAATATGTAAATGGTTTTTCCCATATCCTCACATGTACATGTATCTGGCATTTTTGTTCACAATATACAGCCATTTTATTCCCTCTTGTCTTTATCAATTCAAACAAAAATTTGAAATAAAAATGTGAATAATTATACATAGTCATATTATGCCAATGAAATTCCCAAAAATGTCTTAGAGTACCGTCTAAAATGTGGATACTTTGGCCTGCTTTTAGGGCAGTGGGGACAACTTTTGGCAAGTCATCGTTTTGCACAGTATTCAGTCATATTTTGGTGACTTACCAAAAATCTACATTCAACATATTCAAAATGACGGCCATTTTATTGTGATGCCTGTTTTTCTTTGTGTTTTTACCTAATTCAGTCACACTTTCATTTCGGGAGGAAAAACTAAAACAGTGGTTGTTAAAGCAAGTGAATATAGTGATTCATAAGTGCCCTAACTATTATTCACGTGAATATCAAACATATTTACGTAAAACTATAAACGGGAATTTGCGACTGTCACCAAAACTTGAGTTTCTGTAATTTTGATCTGATTTTCTTTTGTATTTTCTTGTTATTTACTCGAACAGGACCTTCAAAAACAAACCTTTGTAAAATAGGGACCTTAGTGTTTTTGTTTTATATTTTCACGAGGAAAGGTTTAAATCAGCTGGTAATCTTGTATTCACGTTTTGAGAACATCAACTCCATACATGGACATATTAAACGTTATATGTGGCTATACATGTTTCAGACATACAGTAGAACCTGTCTAAATGCATACGCTTGGAACCGGTGAAAAATATGCTTTTAGACAGGTTTATTTATATACCCGAAGTCGAACCTGGAACATTGTAGGCATTGTATTTATTTACACAGGATGCATTTAGACAGGTTCTACTGATTTATGTAAAATATCAAATATGGCCCTATGCAATTTTTACACTAGGGATATGCCTCGAAAAACGCCCTGGCCCAAAGTTGTCCCACATGATTCTGCACAAAATGGGAATATCCCTGCACCCGTTCATCCAACAATACATACAGTAGAACCTGTCTAAATGAATAACCTCTCTAAAAGCATAAAATGTTTCGGTCCTGATTCGGGACCCGTGTATATAAACGAACCTGTCTAAAAGCATATTTTTCACCGGTCCCAAGCGTATGCATTTAGGCAGGTTCTAACGTAATGCCATATTCGGAATATGGAAGGTTGGTTCTATATGACCTGTTCTGTTTTGGGTCCTAAGTATATTGAATATTTTTTTTTCAGAATTTCACAAAAAAAAAACACAAAAAACTGGCCCCAAAGTTGTGTTTTTTTGTATAAAATCATAAACACATATTTTACTATTAAGTTCTGCATATATACCCGGGTGAAAAAATTATATAGGGCCACATATAAATATATATATATCCCATAATATAGAGCCTAATTATATATTAGACATATTACAGTATGCAAACATGTTGAATTTCTGACATGCCCTTACATGACATTTTCCATATTCCCATGTATGGGGCATATATACCGGATATAACATATATAGAATGTATATATGATCCGTATTAAATCTACACGGTTTAAATTTAAGTATATATACGTAATGTTTCCTACCTGTTGATCCACCGGAAGTGATTGAACCGCGAGTTGTTTTTAGAAGTCCATATCTGGGCGTAAATCTGGCCACTTCTTAAGACCCGAAAAACTGGAATTTTGTTAACGTCGAGAGTATTGAAATTCACAACGAAGATATATATATATAGATATGGGATTCACAGTCTGCTGATATGTCACGTTTCGAAGGTATTTACATATGGGAAACACAAGAATTCCACGTGGAAATTCCGAACACCAATGGACGGCTAAACGAGTGTAATAATAATCCAAACGATGGTCAAAGTTGTTTGCAGATATGGCCTTAGATAAGGATGAAATCCAATACGGAAAACTTCTAGAAAAAATATTAATGTTTCAAATCAATAAAATGCAAGAAAATGTGAGAAAATGCGAGAAAATGCGAGAAAATGCAAGAAAACATGTTTGTAAACACGCTTAGGAACAAGCGAGTTTGAGCACCTTCTTCCAGGACGACGTTATCAGTTCAGCGTGTCAGCCACATCTAAAATCTAGGCGCCTGATCAAGGGGTTCGAGAGGCGTCTGCGCATGCGCGGTAGCAAACTCACGCACCTTTTACAGGGTGCGTGACGCTGATAACCGTAGAACGAAGGCCAAGTCTGTGAATGAACGAAATGCTATAGTAAACGGGGTGGAATTATATATAGCTATGCATGGCCATATATAACACATAGGCTGAAAACATATATGTTCACACATGCCCAATTTCTGATATGTCCAAAAAGTGCCCAATTTCTGATATGTCCATACATGTCCAATGTCTGATGTCCAAAAAGTGCCCAATTTCTGATATGTCCACAGATGCCCAATTTCTGATATGCCCATGCATGCCCAATTTCTTATATGACCATCCATGTCCAATTTCTGATATGTCCATATATACCCAATTTTGTATGTACATTCATGTCCAATTTCTGATATGCCCATACATGACCAATTTCTGATATGTCCAAACATGCCCAATTTCGGATATGTCAAAGCATGCCCAATTTCCGATATGTCCTTGCATGTCCAATTTTTGATATATCCATATATGCCCTATTTCTGATATGTCCTTGCATGTCTAATTTCTGATATGTCCAGATATGCCCTATTTCTGCGAAGCAGGACGTTTTGGCGTCGTCGTTTTGGCGCCGGTCATTTTGGCGCATTTCAGATTTGGCGCCACAGGGTTAGGTTAGGCTAGGTTAGGTTTTTGGCGGCGCCAAAACGGTCCGCCAAATCAGAAATGCGCCAAAATGTCACGTACCGCTATTTCTGATGTCCATACAATGCATTTGCCAGATCTACCAAAATATGGTACTTTATAAGTTTTCCAACTGAAAATTAGTCAGTGGTCACGAATTAGATTTCATTCTTTCCATATATGGCCATACATATATGATTTTTCCAACATGGATAACATTATGGTCATATATGTAGTTTTTTAAAAAAATATTCAACTAGATATACGTATAGCATTAAAGTATATTGTATAGAATTGATTAATTTTCTATATTAGCTTATTTGACCTTAAGCATTATCTATCCAGTTTTTATATCTGGCCAAGTCTGGAAAGTGATAACCTTTCACGGGCATATATAAATGTACGTGTGCAGTTTTTATCATAAATAAACATATCCAATAAGCTGGTTGTTCTTTTAGTTTTGATAACATTGTACATATGCGTTGCCATGTCAACAACCCATATCTAGCATTTATCAAAATTACATTTACAAATGAACACCTTTTTTCATATCAACACTTTCACAATAGAAATATGGCCCCAATATATGGTCCATATCCCTGGTGAAAAAACTATATAACATATGGAAAATTGGAAATGAACGGACAATTTATAGTTAGTGATAATATAGTCATGTAGGGACATGTGTAGACATGTTTGGACCTTGTATATGCATGTTTGGGCACTATATGGACATGTGTGAACCATATATGGACGTGTGTGGGTCATGCATAGCCTTGTGTCAACCATATATGGTAATATGGCGATTTCTGTAGCTTGGCCACACGAGACTGGCCCCACCTTATCTTCAATTATCCACACCCATCCATAAAACATATCCTATCAAAATCTCCCCCACTTCAACAATCAATAAGGCTTACTCTCCTCCCCTCATTACTAACAAACATACATCCCCATATCTGGTTACTCACAGAGTTGCATCATTTGTTGCAGAACAACAAGATAAACCACCCCCATAACTCCAGAACAGTTCCTTCATCAGAACTCACAACCCTAAAATTACAAAACAACTGGCGAAATGGGCAGTCTCATAGGGCCTTTAATGACAATTTCTATATATGGTCATGTGTATACATGTCTGGGTCATATTTGTTCATAAGGGAGTTAGTTTGACATGTGTGGGCAATGTTGCATGCATGTGTGGGTCATATATGGAATATTAATTTGGACACATGTTGGTCATATTTAGACTGGACATGTGTGAGACATGAGTGGGTCGGGATTGCGTCACAATGTCCTGGACAGAATGTCCTTCACAAAATGGCATGACCATTGTGTCCTTACGAAAAATGTCCTGTACGCAAAATGTCCTGGGCAACTTTTATTATTTTTCACTTTACAGAAAAAACAAATTGTATTTTAATAATCGAAATTGTGTGTTAGACCACGGAGATATTTGCCTTATGTTGTAGCCATTCATTGTTGTACCGTTCAACAATGCGCAAAATCCTTTCAGCAGCTTTTAGGTTAGGTTAGGTTAGGTTAGGTTGTTCAACTGTTAATAAAAATAATAAGAAGTTGCATCGGTGACCATGGATATTATGTTTGAAGGATTTGTTGTACATAGACGTTTTGGTCAGGATATTTTGTGAAGGACATTATGTCCAGGACATTGTGACGTACACCTGAGTGGGTCACATGCATAACCTTGTTTGGGACATTTGCTATATGGCTAGAAGAAACCATTCATTAGCTCGACCAATAACAGTGAAGGAACTCAACTTTGCCAAGGAACACCCTTAACAAACCAATCGCTTTCTGGGAATGTATTTTGTTCACTAATGAAATCAAGTTAAATATTTTTGGGAGCAGGTGCGGCTCGTCCATAGGCACTGTGGAACTGCAGCACCCCCAAACAGAAAAGAAACTAAAAGCATACCTAAAATCGCCATATAGAGCAGAATAGATGTTTTTACTCCTTTCAAACGGAGGGGCCAAAATTTGACCAATAAACACTGTTGTGCAACCCTGCAGTTAAGCTATGACACTTTTGTGCTCCTCAGTTCCAGTGGCGAGGTGTTTGCCTGTTGTGCGCATGCTCACATAGGAAGCTGCACACCAGGCTACGAGGGGAAAAGAGCGCTGTCCCTCTGACAGTGTGACAGATTTACAGTGGCACACTAACGTGCATTGGCCAAAGTCTGGCCCTCAGTTTGAAAGGAGTGGCTAAAAATTTTCTGGAGCAGCACCCCCACTAATTTTAGCTACGAGCCGCCACTGGACCGTAGCAGGTACATATTTATTTATTTGACAACACTCAAAGAGTACAGAGCAGAAAACGCGCCCGAACGTCAAGAAATGTGGAGTGAATACAATGCTGGAAAAGTTAGAGGGGGTGTAAGTCAAAAGGGGATAAGGAAAGGGGTGGCATAAATTTTTATTGGTTTTCAACGGTGTATCGCCTGATTTTTCTCTTCCAATGTTTGCACCCGCTTTTGCAAGAAAAGGAAGAGCAGTCGAATAAGCTCTTTTGCGTCGCAAGACAAGAATACCAAACTGATATAGCGAATACCAAACTGAAGCAAGGTCCAAACCAAGGAAAACATGATGCAAAAGTAAAAAACACGGAAACATTAAATATGGAAACACGAAACATGAAACTCGAAACATGCTTTTGAACGCACCAAAAAAAGCATGAGAAAAGGAGAAATGGTTTTCAGATGATGATGCTTTCACCAAACCAATGGAGGCAGATCTCGACATCGTTGTCTGTGACACTATGGCGAAAAGTGGGGCTTACGCGACACCACGTGGCATCAAAGCCTATCCAGGCCACATGTTACAAGTGCTATCGTTGGTCGAAGTTTTCGTGTATCATAAAAGCAACATGGCGTCAATTTTCGTCTGCTCCAGAACTGAGTTTTGTTGATTATTAATTTTTCTAAGTATTTTGTTGTACGTACGGATTGCCAGAATTTTCTATCGCAAATATTTTATGCCGTATAATTCACAGACAAGCAAAAATGCAGCTTTGGCATTTTTCCATTTTTTACTGTTTTTGTAATCCACTCGACGTTTGTCCCGCAAAACATGGGATGTGGATGATATTGTTCCCGGAACTTAAAAATATCAAATGCGAGTCGAACACTATTCCAAAATAATTTTAAAATTGATTTCAATTAACAAATAAATAGTTTCAAAATGGCGCACACATATCGACTGCTCTTCAGCGACTAAATCCCGCCTCGATTCCGCTAAAATGGCCGTTCACACAGTGATAATTGATGCTTGGTGTGGTGATATGATAATGGCGGGGGTGTCAAATATCAAAATTTTTTGACAGGCGACATCAACGAATTGATTCTGTGACATTTGTGTCCTCAGCTGTTCACACGATGACCCTGATGCAACATTCGATGCCCTGTCATTGGTGGAATTGTGAGAATGGGGCTTAAGTGCTCTCAGAGGAGTGACATCAAATAGACATAAATAAACATTTGTTTATTCAGTGTCAAAAAAACGAGGGAAAGCCATCACAGGAACAAATGAACTGCAAAGAAACACCACCAATCTGCTTTCTGATTGGTTATGTATTGTTTACATTGTGTAATTTAAGTGTCCAAATACTTTGTGACCTTCCAATTTTTCGTTTTTGTGAAATATGTATAATTGTCATATTCTTTTAGAACATAAAATAATACAAATACTTCGCAAAATTAATAAGGTTTGTTTATTGCATTGTTTGATATTTTACCAAAATATTACCAAATGCTGGCCTAACGCATATTTTGGGTTTAAAATAACCCAAAATATGCGTTAGGCCAGCATTTGGTAATATTTTGGTAAAATATCAAACAATGCAATAAACGCAAATGTAGCAAAAATGAATTTTTTTAAACATTTTTTTTAGTTATTTTACATTATGCATGAACAATTATATTTGTAATTTTCCTTAATCAATTGTTATATTGATTGTCTCTAGTCTATTGTTTTCGCCTTTAATTTTGTTTTTTCCCCACCGATTATTTTTGCTAAGCATATTTTGCATTCCAGTTCTATTTAATTGTAGATTTGGGAGGAGGAACCGAAACACATATCACACTAAAGTGCACCGGAAGAAACACTGAGAATACATTAAAAGTGGTAGACAAAAAAAAATGAAATATTTTTTATTTAAATGTTGTATTGATTATTTTTAAATTGTATTTTTTATATATATATAGAAATCCACTGGCATGTTTATGTTCAAGTAATTTCTATGCAAATCGTGGTGATCTGGTTTAATCTCCCTGGTGGAATAGTTATACAAGGACATGTATGGGCCATATTTAATCCTTGACGGGCCATATATAGCCATGTTTTGTGCATATATAATCATATATTGCCTTGTGTGAACCATTCTTGACCCTTGATGGGTCTATATAGCCTGTATGGGCCATATTTAACCCTTGATGGGCCATATATAGCCATGCATGGGCCATGCTTGACCCTTGATGAGCCCTATATAGCCATGTATTGCCCATAGATGACCATGTCTGGGCCATACTTGACCCTTGATGGACCATATATAGCCATGCAAGGCCCATAGATGACCATGTATGGTCCATATATAGCCATGTGTGAGCCATACTTGACCCTTGATGGACCATATATAGCCATGTAAGGCCCATAGATGACCATGTATGGTCCATATATAGCCAT
>JAQGAE010005201.1:0-11576 GCA_034696685.1 Julus scandinavius
GTACCATTATCTGTAAAAATAAACATGTAAATTAAAAAAAACATACTGGCCAAATACTTTTTTTGCTCACTGTAAGTGTTTCTATAAAATATGTGCCGATTTTATTAAATAAGTGAAGATGGTTTAAAACTGGGGGAGATTCGTGCAAGGGTGTGACCAGGCTTTAGTCCAAGGTCTGACCTTCGAAGAATGGTTCTGTTACCAAATCCGGAAGTTTTTTATTTTTCACCTATTGTGCAGTTTCGCCTACGCCACCCTCATAGCTCGGAAATTGTTAAAACAATCGGTTGGTTTGCCAAAATGCTAGTTTTTGCTAGCATATAGGCCTACATATTCGTGTGAGGAATATAGGTCGTGTAAATGGCTATAATTAAAATTGTACACTGGTTATAACAGACGGTCATGATGTTTGCTAACAATAGCGAGGGATGTTTTTTATACAACAAAGGGTGAATTTGTTACAAGCGTTGTTTGAACCTAAAAGTGAATTCGCGACGGGATAGCATTTTTTCCTCTCACATTTTATGGTGAAAAGTATGATTGGATCTTGAGTATCCCAGTCCTAACCCCGAATTTTAGTGGAATATAGAGTAATGGTCAGAAGTAAAGAATGAAGTACATGTACAATTTTGATGAAAGGACAAAGTAAATGTGAAATAACTGAATATTTGGTTAACGAATTCTTGTTTTTGCCTTTATAATCATTAGGATAAGTTTGAAAATTCAGCTTATAAAAGCACTGATTATTTGTATACACTTACACTCCACATTTATAATATTAGATTTTCTCAAAATTCAAACACCTGGGAAATGCTAAATTTATTAGCCTGTTAGAGCCCATAAAACAAACATATGCTGCAAAGTTCTGTAGTATATTTACAGTTAAAAAGAAAACTGTTCATATTAAGTTAATATTTTTTCCAAAATAATTTGTATCCTGATTTTGCTACTGGTCTGAATGATTTCTTACAACCCTTTGTCACATGGGTCATCATTTTTTAAATGAAATAAACTTCAATAAAGAAAAATGATGGTTCTAAATAATATAGCATCACGTGTGAGTAAAAATGTAAGTTTTCAGATAATTTCAATTATTATCTCATTGCATACTGTTGGAAAAAAACACTAATCAACAGCAAGGGTCGATGAACTTTTTGGAGAAGGTCCAGAGTTGAAATGTTTTTTGTAGGTCTTGAGGGCCAAATCGTATTCATAACCATGCAAAGCGATTTGTACAAATTGATTTATTCAAGTAGTGATGCCAAAGTGTTAAATGGCTGGGCGTTTTATATAGTATAACAATGGCATATTCCATGGGGTCGACGGGCAACATGGAATGTCACAGGGATAATGCTAATATTGTTAGGTATTAAAATATTCTCTAGATTTAGATCATTTTTAAACCTTTTCCGTTGACACAAATCCCAGGACCAGCCTGGTGTTTTTGAAAACGCCCCTTTGAGAACCTTCGAGGGATATTATCAAGGCGATATGTTTAAATTATTCAAGGTGAAGGGATCCTTGTTGGGTTTTTTCCCTGATAGTGTACTCATATGTGATGTGGGTTGGCATATTTTCAGCATTCTTATACAACAGTTTTGCAACAGTATTTAAATTAATCATTGAGAGTCAGTAAATTAATCGATGCTACTCTTTGATTTCGTTTTACGTAATGGTTTATAAATGTTCCCCATTGTTATATACTGCATTGATATTTTTTAAAAAGATAATAATAATTAAGTATACATACACAGAGTACTTGGTGTTTTAATCTGGGATCCAAAACATTTTATCAAAAATGTACATACTGGTAGTGTATTTATATCAGATTTTACCTTGAAATTTTCATGATTCATTAATATAGATTATATCTTTGCTATTGTAAACTAAGTTTAGACAAACAAATCAGCTCGTTTTTGATTGTTTTTTATGGCGTTATCTCTTCCTTATGTAATATACTGTAATGTAGCACGTCACACCTTGAAAAATAACAAATTCCAAGAAATATGATGTCATACTCAAGCATTTCAAATATTTACGAATATGAGTAAAATTTACTGAAAGATGAAAACATTTGGGTAGCATTCGAAGTTTTTCTCCATATTAAGGTTGATTTTCTATTTGGTTTACTAATATTTGTACGTATTTGTTGTCCACTTTCAGATAGTACAGACATCGTAGATTGCAAGTTAAAATTAATTCTTGGCTTGATATGGACCTTGATTCTTCATTATTCCATCTCAATGCCCATGTGGGAAGGAGACGAAGATTTCCACTTTGGCGACAAAGCTGGTCCTACTCCAAAGCAACGTCTCCTTGGATGGATTCAAAGCAAGATCCCAGATCTTCCAATCACCAACTTCACTTCCGACTGGAACGATGGCCGAGCTATTGGAGCCCTGGTTGATGCTGTCGCTCCTGGATTGTGCCCAGATTGGGCAGAATGGAACCCCAAAAACAGTTTGCAAAATGCTAAAGAAGCTATGAATTTGGCTGACAACTGGCTTGGAGTTCCTCAAGTATGTTATTTGAATTATTCTGCAAATTCACTTAAATGTTTGGATCTTGTCATCATTTCATTGTGAGTACAGCAGTAGTTCTAAATGCCATTCTTTTTGTTATTTCCAGTTAATCAAGCCTGAGGAGATGGTTAATCCAAATATAGATGATTTGTCAATGATGACTTACCTTTCCCAGTACCCTGCTGCTAAGCTGAAGCCTAATGCACCTTTGAGACCACGCACAAATCCCAATCGTGTTAGGGCATATGGACCTGGTATTGAACCTACTGGTAAGCTAAAAAACAAAACAGCCTGTTTTTATAATTTTCTGTGCATGCTAGGGCTCAAGTATTTGACGAAAACCTTGCAGCTGTATGTAATACACATTGTGGGTGCCGAGTTTATTTTAAGTTACGCCCTTTGCTATTTGTGTGCATGTTGAAATTACGCAGCACCTGCTTGTTTTTATACCAACATGCTTAGCAAAGTTTGAAACAAAACATTTGGCAGGAAATAGTATTACATGATATTTATTGTTATGTAAGAGTTTGAATTGGCAGCTGAAAAATAATGCCAAATTCATTTTTTTAACAAAAGCATACATTGTGTTCTGTATTTAAACTCTTTTTGTTTAAATATTGAATTTCACCAGTTTTTTGTAGCAAAAAAAACGAATAATATTATCAATTTAATTTCTTGTAGGTGTGGTTGTTGGTGCCCCTGCCAATTTCACTGTGGAAACCTTCAGTGCCGGTAAGGGTAATGTGGAAATCAATGTCGTAAACCCTCAGGGCCAGCTTGAGCCAGTTGAAATGAAGTTCAACAATGACAGAAATCTCACTTACACTGTCACATACAAGCCTCGTATGGAAGGCCCGCATAAGGTAAATAATGTTCAACTATCCCATTTGCAAATTTGTAAGGACATTTAAAAAAAAATACTTGATGTTCTTTCCCTAGGTCACAGTTAAGTTTGCGGGTAAGGAGATTCCAAAAAGTCCATATGGTGTTATGGTTGAAGGCCATGCTGGAGACCCATCTAAAGTCACTGCATCTGGCCCTGGTCTTGAACCTAGTGGTGTCATGCTTGGCCGACCTACTTACTTTGATGTCTTTACGAAAAGTGAGTGCCATTCATCGGTTTATTTGCATTGTGGAATTTATTTATCCAGAATCGATTGATTATAAACTGCTGCAATAAACTTTCTAAACAGATGCCGGTCGTGGTGTAGTGGAAGTTATCATTCTCGATCCACAAGGTCACCGTAACACTGTACCAACAAAAGTGCGCCAAGTTAGTGCCGAAGTCTGGAGATGTGAATATGTGCCACAAACTCTTGGCTTGCATTCTGTCAATGTCTTCTTTGCGGGTCAACCGATTCCCAATAGCCCCTTTGGAGTGAAAGTTTCACCTGGTAAGACATTCAATTTTTTTTTTTACACGCAGTGTAGTTTACGAAACATTGTTTGGGAAATAAATCTCAAGTTTTTAAGTATTACCTGCTAACCCAGCTACTTGCTCATCTTTATTCTTGTAGTGGCTGATGCTCGTCGCGTCCGGGCTTCAGGACGGGGTTTGCAACCCACTGGTGTGCGTGTTAAAGATGCTGCCGATTTCAAAATATTTACTGAAGGCGCTGGCGAAGGGATCCCCGAGGTTAAGGTTCTGGGACCAGGAGGAGCTCCTGAAAAAGTTGATATCAAAAAGATTGATGCCACAACATACGAATGTGTTTATCATCCTATGAAAGAGGGACGTTACATTGTCATGATTACTTATGGAGGCAGGGAAATTCAAAAAAGTCCTTTTGAGGTGAATGTTGGCCCGTACAAAGAATCTAATATTCGGGCCTTTGGACCAGGGCTGACTGGAGGTGTTGTGGGTCATCCTGCATTGTTTACTGTGGAAACAAATGGAGAAACTGGTGCACTTGGTAAATTTTTTGTCGGTTATGTTTGGGAATGCTTTACTTTTATACTGGAATTATACTTTATCAATGCCATTTTTTGCTTAGGCTTCTCAATTGAGGGCCCATCACAAGCCAAAATTGAGTGCAACGATAATGGAGACGGTTCTGCAGATGTGAAATATCACCCCACAGCACCAGGAGAATATGCTGTTCATATTCTGTGTGATAATGAGGATATTCCAAAATCCCCTTATATGGCCCAAATTATCCCACGTTCTGATTATTTCCCCGAGAAGGTAGGGTTGGTAAGTTATCACCTTTCTTCTCTTCCACACTTTTTGCTGCAATGCTTGGCTTTTAAGCAGTATTGTCGAAGTTGATCGATGGGTACGTTTTTATGATATATTAGCGATGATATTTAACTAATATAAGGAAATGCACTGTTCTCTACTTTGCATCAAATTTAATAAGGCTTCTGCAAGCAAATTAACAATTTGACTGTGCAATTAAATTTAACCACCTTTGAACTTATAATTATCTAATCAACCTCACTATAATTTATAATTGTTTCAATTTTATTGATGTCATCACTAATTTAAGTAGTTCAATATAGATGACTCTCTGTGGGACATAGTATATTTTTTGTTTTGGTCGTTTTGCTAATGTATGTGGGTTTAAGTAGAAAGTAAAAATTGACTAGGAAAGTCATCTATAAATTAATAGAATTAATTAAAAAGACTTCTACAGGGTGGGCCAATAAAAAGTAAGCCAACTTTATTAAAATCATAAAAAAGGTTATTTGTTAATGAAATTTAATGAAAATTTGTTCAAATATTGTTTTTTTTCCTTTCGAATAAAGACGTAATCATTCGAATTTGTCTTTCAAAATGGCGTACACTGAAGAAGAAAGAACTGCGATAAGTTTTTTGCGTAAAATAAAAAATAACAGAACTAGGCAATTTTTGAAACTATTTCCGAAGAAAGGTGCTAGCTTTGAACACAAATTAAAATAGAGAATTTTTTTGTATCCTATTTAAGTACACGTGTACAAATTTTCAATAAGTTCCATTAGTAAATAACCATTTTATGATTTTTATAAAGTTGGCTTTCTTTTTAATTGGCCCACCCTGTAATTAAGATTGGCGTGCTAATTGAATGAGAATGAGCAGTATCTAAATTATTTTTTAAAAAAATGATATTAATATTTTAAAATTTGTACATTCAAACGATAAAATCAAACTGCTCTGAATAAATATTAGATAAGTTTTACGACTTTTGTTAATATGTCTGTAAATATACTTAATGGAAAATCGTAGGTGAAGGCATACGGACCAGGTTTGGAACGCAATGGAATACAAATTGGCAAGCCAACAGAATTTACAGTGGATGCAAAAGCAGCCGGAGGCCATGCCCCTGTAGATGTAAAAATTATGGATGAAGAATACAATCCAGTTGATGTCAAAATAATTGACAACAAGGATGGTACTTTCAAGTGCACTTACACTCCTAAGAGGCCAGTAAAACACACTGTTCAAGTGAATTTTGGTGGAGTTGCTATCAACGAAAGTCCATTCCGTGTAAGTCTCAGTTTTTAACACTTTTTAAAAATGAATTTAAACAAAAAACATAATTGTTCTTCTAACACTTGTAATGACCTTATGACAGGTGTATGTAGCTGCACCAACAAATCCAACCAAAGTCAAAGTCTTTGGACCTGGAGTGGAGAAAGGAGTAAAATCCCATACCCCAACACATTTTAACATTGACTGTAGAGAAGCAGGACCAGGTAGGGCCTGATGAAATGAATTCTAGCTGTTCCATATCATTCATTGACATTGTTTTAATTAGAATTGTTTGTGTTATAATTAAAGGGGATGTTAAGCTTTCCATTGCTAACGATAAAGGTCAAGAAGTGCCATTCCAAATTCAAGACAATGACAACGGTACTTTTACCGTTGATTACACTGCGTCACAACCTGGTAACCACAAGGTGTGTAAATCTTTATGCTATTTTGCTTTGAATGTTTTCCTCACAAACTGAAATCTCACCTGTCGTTTACAGGTTTCCCTTGCATATGCTGGCCGGGAAATTCCTGGAAGTCCCATTATTGTGCCTGTTCAACCCAGAGTTGATGTGACTAAAGTTAAGGTCGACGGATTAGATCCCAGTAAGTCAATTTCTGTTCCTGTCCAATTTGACATGTCCCTTGAATGGCAATTAGTTTTTGACATCCCTTTACTAACTGAAATTGTTGGTTAATAACGTGCATTGAATGGATTTTTTGAACTACAGAAATGTGAAATTGATGACATTGTAATATAATATCCACTTTTTTGTGCATTGTGTAAATGTAGACTTCAATGTGAATGGAGTTTTTTGTATGGACAGGTTTTTTATTATTTTACCTTCTGTTATATGTTGATATTTAATTCAAGTAAACAACCAGTTTTGTGTAATGCATGCTCTTGCTACAGCTAACTAACATATTTTGGGATTAGCAGGAAATTAACTTTGAAACGGAAACCTAAACCAATCCCCATGGCCTTGGTTTGTCATTTTTTATCTTTAGATTTTAAATGTATTGCAGCCACATCCTACAGTATCCCAGGTTTATTCCTAATATTTTAAATCAGAGCAGTTTAATTTTGATGCATTTTCTAAAATTTTTAAAGGATGGACTACTTTGAAAGAATATTTTACAGGCTCAAAAGTTTTCTCTATGAACATTATCTGATTGTCTTATGTGATTAGAAATGGAAAATCTTTGCATAAAATTATGAAGACAGTAATTATGTAGTATTAATAATTACCAGAAAAGCTGGAGTAATTGATGTTATAGTTAAATTATTAACAACAGCCTGACGAATAACAATTAGTTATTGTCTCTTCATTATACATATTAGTATAAAGTAAAAATTTTCTATTTTTATGATTTGTAAAAATAATTTCAGCAATGTAATTAACTAAAAAAAAACACATTTTAGTGACAGATCTTATTAGGGCATACGTTAGTTTGTTTTGAATACATATACTAACCATTTTAAGCCTGGATTGAAGTAGCGTGTGCATTTTGCCAATCATACCAATTTGCATCCTATCCACTTCTTGAGATGGCACTGAAAATCCGTTGCATACTATGTTGTCATCTATATAAATATCGCCTAAAGTCGCTTGGATATCCACGCGGTGATGGACGGATCCGTTTTTCCCTTACCATCGTGTAGCTGTGCCAATCAACTCCCTTCAGCAGTTTCGAATAATGACAAATGGAGCTGGAGTGGCCGATGTAGCAGTTACCATTACCAGTCCTTCTGGAATAAAAGTTGGAGCTCGAGTTGAACCAAACCCGCAAGGATTCTTAGTTCACTTTACTCCGGTGGAATTGGGCGAATATTTGCTCTCCATTGCCTTTGGCGGGGCACCACTTACTCCATTTCCACAGCGCATTTTCTGCACTCCTGGTGTAGATCCCTCCAAAGTAGTGGCTTACGGGCCAGGGCTCATAGGTGGTTCGGTGTTTTATCCAGCCAAATTTACGGTGGATGCAAAAGCTGCAGGTCGTGGGAGCCTCGGGGTTACCGTTGAAGGGCCATCTGAAGCAGCAATCAACTGTAGGGATAATGGAGATGGTACCTGCGCTGTGGCATTTTTACCAACTCAACCTGGACTGTATGGTGTCAATGTTACCTTTAATGGACAACATATCCCTGGCAGTCCATTCATGCCTTCAGTCGTACCTCTGAATGAGCCAAACCAGATTATGGTTTCCGGGGTTGGCATACAACCACATGGTATGCCTAGGAGAGCTTGATTACGCTTATTTTGATTTGCTAAACAGAGACAATTAATTTATTAACCATTGAAAAAAAAGTGATGCTTGGAGCAGTTCATTGCACGCTATTAATATTAATTCTGTTTCAAGTGGAGATAATTTTGAATTCGGTAGTTACAATGCGGATTTTAGCTTTTCAAATATTTTTATAAAATGTCTTTTGAATGTAGAAGCCTTTACATGCGATTACAATTTTTTTTAAAGTTTTATTACTTCTATCTAAATTGAAATTTTTTTTGAGGAAATGTAGGATTGGGAGAATGTGAAAAGAAGATCTGAAGCATTGTAATATTAGAGTTAATTCCACAACTTAAGTTAAATTTGTTGACTTCTTTTGCCATTCATTCGGGCAAGAATTATTCCTGATGTAGTTTTGAAAGTATTTGTTTGCACGAGTTTTCTTTACTTTTGCAGGCGTTTTCTTGGACTCGCCTACCGATTTTACGGTGGATGCTCGAGCCATCTCTAAACGCAGTGATGGGCAAGTTGTTTGCACCATTACTAATCCATCCGGAGCTAAAACAGATTCTCTTGTGCAGGCTGTAAACGATGGAACTTACCGTGTTAGTTACACTCCATTTGAAGAAGGTTGGTTCGCGCATTTTTAAGTTTTTATTTTTATTCCAAGCTGTTATCGTCTTTTTTTTTTACCAATTTTTACCAATTTACCAATGTTAGTATTTGAGAAATTTTAGGTTTATAAATTTTCAATATTAGGTCGCCACACTATTGATATTGCTTATGATGGCGTGCCGGTATCAGGAAGCCCATTTACAGTCAATGTTCGAAGAGGCTGCGATCCCCGGAAGTGCAGAGCCTTTGGTCCTGGTTTAGAACGTGGCATAACCCATCGTACAAACCAATTCACCGTAGAAACAAAGTACGTAAAATTTAAGTTGACAGTTATGAAAAATTTATTGCATTGTTCATTTGGGTCTCACATATGTTTTTGGATTGGTTTCAGAGGGGCGGGCACTGGTGGTTTGGGGTTGGCCATTGAAGGTCCTTCTGAGGCCAAAATGACTTGTAAAGATAACAGAGATGGAAGCTGCACTGTTGAATACATCCCAACTGAGTCTGGAGATTATGATATCAGTATCAAATTTGCTGATCAGCATATTCCAGGCAAGTTGAGTTATTTTCAATTCTTTATGAAAATATTAGCAGATTTAATTAAACCTTTTTAATTTGTTATGTATAGGCAGTCCTTTTAAAGTGCCTGTGGATGGTAGCGTGGATGCCTCACGTGTGACTGCAAGCGGTCCTGGTCTTGAACCACAAAACTGCAGAGCAAACGTGGCTCAAACTTTCAAAGTTGATGCCACAAAGTCTGGCAAAGCTCCTTTGGGTGTTGATGTAACCTCTGAGAAAGGTAAGCTTTGATCAAAAAATGTAAAAGAATTTTTTTGAATATCACTCTTTAGAAGGGATGTTCCATGATGTGGATGTTGTGTTCAAAATTCCCAAATTATTTTAGGTCCTGTGCAAAGAAAACCTCAAATCAAGGACAATAATAATGGGACCTATGATGTCACATACATGCCACCACCAGAAGGTAGTAAATGCAACGTGAGGGTTACCTGGGATGGAAAGGATATTCCAAAGAGGTATTTTTCTGTATTTTTTCATATTAATATGAGAATCTAATGATACTTTTGAAAGGAGTTCTTTGTGAATATAGATACCAATCCATCACAAATTGAGTTGAAAAATGCGAAAAATGAAATTATGTGGCATTTATGAGAAACATTTGGAATAAAATTGAACTATTGTGTTTAAAATCCTGGCATTGTTCTTTTATTGCTTTAGTCCATACCAGATGCAAGTTCGTCCCACTGTTGAGCCTAAAAACGTAAAGGTGTCTGGACCTGGCGTTAGCAGTAAAGGAGTACCAGCTAGTTTGCCAGTTGATTTTACCATTGACACAAAGGAAGCAGGTTTTGGAGATTTGGAAGTTAATGTTATTGTGAGTAACTACGTATTGTTGGCACCATCCAATAACTTTAAGTCAACCTTCTTCAGAAATCATTCATTAATAAATGGAAATTTCAGGGCCCAGATAACCAACCTCGAAAAGTCAAGGTGCTTGATAACGGAGATAAAACCTTCAAGGCTACCTATGTCCCAGACGACATCGGAAAATATAAAGTTCAAGTTAAATACGGAGGACAAGAAGTGCCAAATTCTCCATTCTCAGTCACTGCCAACCCTACCGGTGTTGCAGAAAAATGCAAAATCACTGGCAAGTTGCACTTTCTCTAAAGTTTTTTTTTTTATTATTTTCATTCTTAAACCAATTTGTATCAATGAAAAATTGTTCTTGTTTTTAGAAGGGGTAAAACAGACTCTTGCCATTGGCGAAGAATGTTGCATCACTGTTAATGCCAAAAATGCCGGTACTGGCAATGTCACTTGTAGAATTCGAAGCAGCAGTGGAAGTGACGTTGATATTGACATTGAGGACAACAGAGATGGCACGTTCAGCATATATTATACGGTGAAGGATGCTGGCGAATACTCTCTTAATGTCAAGTATGGTGGTCAGCCCGTACCCAATGGAGTTTACACGTTTAAGGTAGGACACATTTATTTATCTCTTCTGTAGTACATATCAATGTAGAAAATTTCTTGGTTTTTTGTCAAACCGTAGAAATATTTATAAGTGAATGACTTAGTTTTTTTAAGTTTGTAGTTGAAATAAATGAATGGGGCCATAGCTGGTCCTCATACATATCAGCCAATTTTAAGGTCCTGTGTATTGATTATATCGGCTTCTATTATCTGCTGTGCATTTGAGTTTTTGAACATGGTACATGTTTAAAGATCTTTCTTTCAAGATGTTTCATAATGATTCCATTAGTTACCATGGTGTTAAATGAAAAGTTGCACATGGTCATTACTGGTAGTTAAAACTGGTATGCTGTTAAAATGCCGAAAAAGAGATCAGCTTAACCCTTCCCTCCCCCCCACGCACTAAAAAGTGATCAGAAAAAAATCTGGTGTTAAGTGAAGACTACAAGAAGCCATTAGAAAATAAAAGCCGGCTTTGGGTGACATTTGACAGGTTGTCAGTAGGCACCAAAGGCTACTTTTCGGCTGTTGTTGATAGTTTTATCAACATTACAAATCTGGCAAATTGTATATGTAGAAGATTCCTCCCGAGTGCAAAAACCAGAATACTTTCCTTATGTATACACCGCTCTCTTTAACCACACTTTTGGGCTAATTACATCTGGATTCTGGTTTTTAATTACCTACAGTGGATAAAACAAGTATAGGCAATTGCTGTTTTGTATGAATAACAATTAAAAAAATACATCACATGAAAACTG
>JAQGAE010005202.1:0-11575 GCA_034696685.1 Julus scandinavius
TATAACTAGGCCAACAGAAGTTTCAAGGGCCTGAAAATAGGGGAGGGGACACTTTGGAGACTACATCAGATGACAAAAGGGCCCCAACCTTGCCTAAATGTGCCCCAATGCTTTAATAAAAATTGTGTTATGGCAAACAAGTGCTACAAGAAGGCTACAAGTGATCTGCATAGACTTGCACCTTGTTAAAAAAAGAAATAGTTGAGCATGTCTGAGACATAAATCAGATAATAAATTTCCCCCTCTATATAATCTATAATAAGGGTTTATTTAACGGACTGGGTCCAGGGTCGAGGCCTTCGGAGGTCGAGGGAGTTCCTCGACCAATTTCCCTTTAATTCGCTACTACTCATACTTAATTCAGAGCAGCATTTTAGGCCAAGGCTAAAACCGTTTTTATACTGAAATTAAGCAGATTTCGGTTCTGTGATCACATGAAAGCCACATGGCAACAAAAGATTTCACATGTGCTTCTGTTTATGGGTTAGCAATAAGCATGAATGACGATGTGATAGCGAGACCAATTCATGATTTCAGATAAAAAGGTTTTTTTTATATCAAAATTGGCCAATTAAACCTACGCCCTTACAATACTTACAACAGGCTGGACCAAACTCAACATTTCTGATCAGATTACAGATTTCGCTTTTATCGCATATTTCAGACCACGTCTAAATCTTATTACAGTAAAATAGGGGAAATTTAATAATATCCAGACTTCTTAATCTTCACATTTTAAAAATAGGTTTTATTAAATATAGTATTATTATAAGTGTTTTCAGATTTTTAAAAAGTATATCGTATATTGTCATATGGGACTACAGGGTTCTCCCAGACCTGGAATTGTCAGGGAAATTGGAAAGACTTGGAATTGTCAGGGCAGAAGTCAGGGAAAAATTTATTATTTGGAAAAAGTCAGGGGAGAAGTCAAGGAAAAATTTATTATTTGTAAAAATTCAGGGGAGAAGTCAGGGAAAAATTTATTATTTGGGAGAAGTTAGGGGCGAAGTCAGGGAAAAATGTATTATTTGGAAAAAGTCAGGAGAGAAGTCAGGAAAAAATGTATTATTTGGAAAAAGTCAGGGGAGAAGTCAGGAAAAATTTATTATTTGGAAAAAGTTAGGGGCGAAGTCAGGGAAGAATGTATTATTTGGAAAAAGTCAGGGGAGAAATCGGGAAAAATGTATTATTTGGAAAAAGTCAGGGGAGAAGTCAGGGAAAAATTTATTGTTTGGAAAAAGTCAGGGGAGAAGTCGGGGAAAAATGTATTATTTGTAAAAAGTCAAGGGAGAAGTCAGGGAAAAATTTATTATTTGGAAAAAGTTAGGGGAGAAGTCAGGGGAAAATGTATTATTTGGAAAAAGTTAGGGGAGAAGTCGGGGAAAAATTTATTTTTTGGAAAAAGTCAGGGAAGAAGTCAGGAAAAAATTTATTGTTTGGAAAATGTTAGTGGAGAAGTCGGGTACAAATTTATTATTGGAATAAGTCAGGAGAGAAGTCAGGAAAAAATGTATTATTTGGAAAATGTCAGGGAAATTCAATATGAGTCCGGGAAGTTGAAAATTTTATTTGTGGGGGGAAACGTGTAAAAAGTAAATTTTTGATACACAAATGGGTGAAAAGCAGTGTTTGATTCTGAAAAATTCAATCACCAAACCCCATATCCACATTAATTGCATCATAATATCAAAACTATATAAATTTAGTATAATTTTTTTCTAAAAGTAGTGTTAATAGTTAAAACTAATGCAAAATACATGTAATATATTTGTTTGCAAACGTTGACCTGATGGCCATCAGTACACACACTGTTTCCAAGCATATCTTTTTGGTACCCTGGTACCAGGTGGTAAACAGGAGGTGGGACCAGTTTACTGTTTTTTTTCTTCTTTTATCTCATCATTTATGTAATTGAAATTCCAGACACAATTTCGTAAATATTTTTAACGCCATCTTAAGTTACTGTTTACTCATCTTTCTTCACTTCCTGAATTGCTTTTTTTTATTCCTCGAATTTATTATTTATTAATAAATGTTATCAACTCTTTTCGGTCAACTCAAATTAATTGTATTTAATTGTATTAAATTTTTTTTCCAGCATTACACCAAAAACTTCGCCGCGCATGCGCCTGTTCAGGATCCAAATTGTTGAAACAATTGAAGAGGAGGATCCCCATTTTGGCATGGCTGCCTTCATACAACTTCAAGAACGATGTTGTGGCGGATATAATCGCCGGAATTACCCTGGCTGTGGTCCAGATTCCTCAAGGTACGGATATATATACATATGGGAGACACTTATGCTATGTATGGGGGAACTATGGGGTAGGGACATGTACTATGGAACAATAGGGGGAAGTGTCATGTATGAAAATAGGGGCAGGGGACATGTATGGAAAAATATGGGCACGGGACATGTATGGAAAAATGGGGGAAGGGCCATGCTTGGAAAAGTAGGGGCAAGTGCCATGTATGGATGATGAATGAGGGGGGAAAGAAGGGCCATGTATGGAAAAGTAGGGGAGGGGACCTGTGTGGATAAATGGGGGGGAGAAGGGCCATGAATGGATAAATGGGGGGGAGAAGGGCCATGTATGGAAAAGTAGGAGGCGGGGACATGCATGGAAAAATATGGGCACGGGACATGTATGGAAAAGTAGGGGCAGGGGTCATGTATGGAAAAATGGGGGAAGGGCCATGCTTGGAAAAATGGGGGAAGGGACATGTATGGAAAAGTAAGGGGCAAGTGGCATGCATGGGGGCAGAGGACATGCATGGAAAAATGAGGAAAAGTCATAAATAAAAAATGGGGGAAGGGAAATGTATGGAAAAATGGGGGGAAGGGCATGTATGGAAAAGTAGGGGGAAAGTGACATGCATGGAAAAGTAGGGGGCAAGTGGCATGCATGGGGGCAGAGGACATGCATGGAAAAATAGGGGCAAGTGCCATGTATGGGAAAGTAGAGGCAAGTGCCATGTATGGGAAAGTAGAGGCAAGTCGTATATATTCATACATGGTCCCTATGATTTTTTTTAACAGGGTCATGCCCATATTCTGTACGTAAAAAATTCCTCTTTGATAGATAACTTGATCAAATTCACTCGTTAATTGTTTGTATCAAAGTTTTCACTACTTTTACTATTAAATGCCAATCTTATCAACATTCCCGTTACAATTAGAGTAATTACTAAGATCATTAGTCTTTGGCATCGAAAATTGCTTCCTTTAAATCCGTTCCAGCCAAATCCAGACCCAATTTCAAAATATTTGTCAACTTGTCCGGCTTTTGATAAAATATTCATCTTTAGCCTTTCAAACTTTCACTGAGTTAACATATTAAAATTAAGAGAGAGAGCGTACGTTAACCTCATTAGAAACCAGTCTAAGGTCAGAAAAATGGACAGCATCTGGTTTGATATGAAAATATAAAAATGTAGGCAGGAGGGGGTCAATGACCTCATTCAACTCCTTCAGTCCCATCTCGTACCGAGTACAAAGATGAGAAACGGGGTTAGTGTACACTTAGTGAGCACTCTGCTCGCCCATCAATTCTAAATTTATCTGGACAAAAGTCATGTTTAAAATATTTCAATATGGCATCCTGGCGACTTGGAGATAATGGGGCATGGATGGACATTCGGAATACGACTCGGTCTAGACCAGAAATTTGACACATTTGGCCCATATACAGCACGTGCTCTTGTATCCCCCCTATTGTATGTCACGAATGGTTTTAAATTAATTACGTGCGCACCATTCCTGGGATATGGAAACTTTGAGATATATATATATATATATATATATATAATTTTCCCCCCCCCCCCAAGTATATTGCCCCAAATCTGTAACCCGTAAATGGAAACCCCCAAGTCTGTAGCCCCTATATGTAAACTCCCACATCTGTAAGCCCTATATAGAACTCCCCCCGTCTGTAGCCCCCTATATTGAAACCCCCAAGTTTGTAGCCCCCTATATAGAACTCCTTCCCCCCCGACTGTAGCCCCTATATGGAAACCCCCAAGTTTGTAGCCCCTATATGGAAACCCCCAAGTTTGTAGCCCCAATATAGAACTCCCTCCCCCAGACTGTAGCCCCTATCTAACCTCCCCCCTCCCACGTCTGTAGCCCCTATATGGATATCCCAAGCCTGTAGCCCCTATATGGATACCCCCAAGTCCGTAGCACCAATGTATGAAAACCCCTAATAACCCCTATATAGAATTTCATCCCTCCCCCGACTATAGCCCTTATATGGAACCCCTAAGTCTGTAGCCCCTATTTGGAAACCCCCAAGTCTGTAGCCCCTACATAGAACTCTCCTTCACCCCTTTATCCAGACTGTTGCCCCTATATGGACCCCCCCCCAGTCTGAAATTTCAAAAACTAAAAAATGCCCTCCCCCTCCGCTTTATCCCCTCTTGAGGACGTCCTTTTTGATTGGCCCCTAATGAAAATATAAATGTATTTCCATATATGGTACATAACCATGGCATGCCCTGCATTTGGCCCTAAATAATTTTCTTTCACCCGGATGAATTACTTTTTCAAACAATGTAGAAAACATTCAATCGTGTTAAATTTAAACTTAATGATATCATTAATCTTAAATCCGATATGCAATTGACCGATTAAATAGCTCGTACTTTGCCTTTCTTGGTTGTGGACTAAGAGGTGAAACATTATTTTCGATATTAATATATTTCAGAAACTAAAGATAGAGCTCTGGAAGTAAATTCAATCCTTTTCGTATAATTTATTCGGATTAAGGAGACAAAAAAAGCTATTGATTTTAAAATGAGTGGGTTTTCCGAAAAAATTCTAGATAAAATGACCTCCTGGAGGGCTCACCTGAAATTCTTTAATGTAAAATAATTTAAAATATAAAAATTTGAAGAACACGTAGCGGTGATTTAATGATGCGATAGTGCAGCTATTTAATTGGGGGGCGTTGATTCTCAATTAATTACAATTATGTTTTTAATCTAAGATTATAGTAATCGACGAATTAAACTAGTTTGTCTCATTTAGTTGTGGATAATAATAGTTAAAACTTTGGTGCAACTCGTCAATGATTCAAAATTGTAAAAAACGAGTCTTTTTTTAATTTTTGTGGTACCTGTCTTGTAATAACAGGTTGTTTAATTAAGTCTGATTTTTGAACAAAAAAAAACATTTTGACAAGGCCATGTGAGGAGCTTGTCCTCTGGCGAGCACGATAAACGGTGGCGCCATCTATTAATTTTTATAAATTATTTTTCTGAATTCGACCTACCCCCCAATTTTCTGCATTATCTCCACTTATTTTGCATTGAAAGTACGATTTTTCTAAAGTAAAAGTAAGATTTTAAGAATGAGATTTCCCTTTCTGCAAATCCTCGGCTCTGCCGGACCGTGCGATATTAGCGATACTAAATTTATTTCCAAAATAGTCCACCTCCAGATTTTGGACCCTATCCCCTCCCCCAAAATGTTAGGACTTATAAGGCATTGTATGGTCCTTGTATGTTAATTTTATTAATTCTGTGGTTATTTGTTCATCATTTTCAGCAATGGCCTTTACGATGTTGTCCACCGCATCGCCCATCCTCGGTCTTTACGCTACGTTTTTCTCAACCGCGGTGTATTTTTTCTTGGGAACGTCAAAATATTCATCTTTGGGTAAGCTAGCTTAAGAATCAACTAGTGCTGTCCCAAATTCTTTGAAAATATTACAGGATTTGACACTCAAAATGCACTTTTTGTTGATCTGCAGGAATGGCCGGAGTGACCGCCCTGGTTGTGGGCAAGGCAATCAACGATCAGGTGGAAAAAGTACAACCCGCTGGATTATCCAATGTCGTCGATGGAAATTTTACCACAATGTCACCTGACATCGACATAGATTTGCTGAAAACTCAAGTAGCCACTACAATGAGCTTCATCGTGGGGATATTGCAGGCAAGTGTCAACGGCACGTCTTGGGACCAGAATCTCTGAACCCTGAACACTGTCACTAATTCGTCATTTTTTTCACCACCAGATCTCCATGGGTTTGCTGAACTTGGGTTCCTTGGCCCTACTGTTTTCGGAGGTAATGATGAGGGCTTGTCAGATGGCCGCAGTCCTGCAGATGATCATCAGTCAGATACCGCACTTGCTCGGCATTAAGATTCACTCCACCGGAGGCGTCCTCTCCGCAGTCAACGTAAGTTCCGGATCTGGTTCCCAGTCCGAATTTCAATGCCTATGCCATCCCATGATCTAAACACAAATTTTTTTTGCAGAACGTGATCCAAATTTGCAAAAAGATTCCCGAGACCAACGTAGCCACATTGATCATCTCCATCATCAGTATCGTCATTCTGGTGCTGGTCAACGAATGCGTCAACAGTCGATTCAAGCATAAACTTAAAATCCCAATTCCAATCGAAATCATTTTGGTGAGTTATTTTTGTATTCACTATTAAGTGAGGTATGGACACTATGAGACCAAACCTATATAACAAAAATCATTTTTGAATTTCAGATTATTATCGGTACGCTGATCTCTTATTTCGTTGGCCTCAGTGCGAATTACGATGTCCGGATCCTAAATTTTATTCCCACCGGGTAAAAATCAATGTTTTTATTCTGTGTGTTCAAATGTTTTTGTATCTTGTGATGAGGTCTTTCTAATTAAAGTTTTCTTTGTCAGTCTGCCCAATGCCACTCCGCCTCGGTTTGATCTAATCCCAGAGCTGATGGCTGACTCCGTGGTGGTGACCGTACTCACCTTCACCATCATCATGTCGCAGGCCAAGGTACTTTCTAGCAAGTACGACTGCTTTCCGGACATTTCTCAAGAGCTGTTCGCCAATGGGGTGGCCAATATCTTGGGATCTTTCTTCTCTTCCCTCCCAAGCTCCTTTGCCTTTGTAAGGTGCATGTTGCTTATCCAGCTGGGAGCCAGATCACTGGTAAGTTGAAGACGGTAGATTTTTCTAGGCCCATGATTTTTCTAAGGTTTTATACAAGAAGCCAATAAATAATTTCAAATTGTTTTTACTCGTAGCTCTGCTCTGTGGTTTGTGCCATCACGTTGATGCTTGTACTCTTATTTATGGGCCCTCTGTTTGAGCCACTGCCCTATGTAAGTATTAAAATTACCTTTTAGAAATTTAGTTGCCAGGGCCTTTCTGAAATTAGTATTTATTTATCCCATTTTGCTTCCAGAGTGTCTTGGCTGCCATCATCATCGTGGCTTTGGCAGAAATCTTGTTGGATCTTAAAATGATAAAGAGCACTTGGAAATCTGTGAAAACGGATTCGGTAAGTCGCGGTGTTATTTTAAGATGTTTATTAGAAACTTCTCTCAGGAAATATAAACCAGGTTTATTAATTGTTACTTTTCTTGATTCAGCTTGTGTTGATCATAAGTTTCATGGCTGTTTTCCTCCTTGATTTGCAAATCGGAATCGCTGTCGGAGTCATCATTTCCATGATCTTCATAGTCTTCAAATCAATCCGGTAAGGACCAAATTCTGGAATTTCGTTAATTTAGTTAGTAATTTGTGTATAGATTGCTTCATCACCGCAGCATAGACCTCTATTCAAAACAACTTCCCCCTTAATCGCAAAAAGTGCCGTTTCGTTCGTCTGCTATTTGGCCGCCATTTTTGATAACTTTTATATGAACAACAAGACGTTGTAGATAAATTAAAAAAATAGCATTTTTATCATATTTTCAGCCTTTATTATTATAAAGTATGAAATCCAATTTTGCTAAAAATAATATTAAAGAGTAGACTGCTGTAATAATGTTGTAAGAAAAATTAGTTTCTGGTTTATTTTCTCACATTTGTTTATACATTTTTTGCGTAAAATTTCCATAATGATACGAGAACTTGCTTTACCTAAATATTAACAATATGATACCTTTTTGTTGTGTAGGGTTGAGATATCCACTCTCGGACACGTCAAAGGCACCGATATGTACTTGGACGTGAAGAAATACAAAAAAGCGACCGAACTGGAAAGCATAAAAATCCTGCATATTGGTGGTGCACTTTTCTTCAGTACCAAAGACAAGATGAAGAAGAAGGTGGACAAAAAAGTGATCAGGTGAGCTACTTGACATGTTTTGTTTTAGACACTCTTGGCCCTTAATAATGGCTATGATAAGGCAATAGGGTAAAGACTTGAAATTAATTTTAGTTTAACAAATTTTGTTTTTTGTTTCTGAAGGGTTATCGAAGAAGCGAGATTGAGAGGAGACATGTCCACCATAGCAGATTCCAGGCTGAACATAACAACACTCGTCCCGAACGAGGTAATTATCGCGTATTTTACTTTTCAATCGGGCACGGACCTAAAGTGTAATGAAACATCATTTATAACCAACTTTTTTATTTCTTAGGTTGTGTCCAATGGATCATTGAAAGATCCAGTGCAACCACAAACCTCAATACCGTCTATGGTGGTCATTTTAGACTTTTCTTCTGTTAGTTTTATTGATACTTCAGCGCTCAGGCAAATTGTGCTGGTGAGTAACATCGCTTTTTAATATCTGGATCAGTGTTTTTCAACTGGTGTGCCACCGAAGTATCACGCGGCACGTTTTCTTCAAAATGTGTTTGAGTAAATGAGAGGGAACCTCTCCTTTAAAAAACTTGCGATGTGCCACAATAATCGTATGTGCCATTTTACGTGCCGAGAGTTGATAAGGTTGAAAAACACTGTTTTATGTTATTTGGTAAGGGTCAACTTCAAGAATTTTGCTTTTATCTGTATTAACGAATTTTTTATTTTCCAGATTAAAGAAAATTTGCACAAGGTGGATGCAATTTTATATTTGTGTGGGTTGACAGGTGAGTTTCCATATTTTTTAATAGGCCTACAGTACATTTTAAACTTTTAAAAGTATTTTTGTTTAAACTTACGGCATTTGTGTTTTGTATTACGCACAGCTCGGAACGTAATACGAACATTTTTATGGCCATAGTTGGAAAAGTGGGCATTTTTTTAATTTTCTCTAATTCTTGTCAACATTTAATTTTGCAGTGAGAGTATTGAACACGCTGGAAAAATCTGAAACTTATCCAAAAGTGAAAGGCAACATTTATCCTACGATCCACGATGCCGTGATCGGGGCCCAAATGAAGTTGATGCCGGTCAGGGAATTGTCAACTTCACCACCGCACGCCTACGATAATCCAGTATTTTCACAAGCTCAGTGAATCCCTAAATGAACTGGTTTTTTATAAGTGTTCAACCGATGGTCTGATGGACCAGCTTTCGAAAGGACCAATTCCAGCGCTCGGAGGAGCAGCCATTGGTTAAGTTTATACCCAAGTTTTTTAAAAATCGTTTTTAGGCACTTTAAAGTTTTTAACCGTTGTCTATCCAAGTTTTAGGATGTTTGTATTTTTAGGCATTTTTCGGTTTTTAAGCCGTTGTCTACTTATGTTTTAATTTGTTTAATAGGCATTTGATTTGGTGGTTAACCACGAGTCCTACCTATTTTGATTACTTGTTTATTTGTTTTAAAGGTACGATCAATTATCTTTTACATACGCATTTACATATGTATTTTATCTTAAAATCATAGTTTCGGCAACAACTGATAAAAATTAAGTTTTGGTAAAAAGTATTTTTGCTTATTTATTTATATGTTAAATATTAAAATACGCTTTAAATTTAGTGAGGATGAAAATAAAACTCGGGCGCGTATGTTGATAAAAAATAATTTTTAGCGCAAAATTTTGCGTAAATTATTAAAAAGTTTTTTAAAAAAATGATGAATACATATGTATATGCTTGTATTTTGTCATGTACATTATAGAGTACCTTTCACTTTGAATATCCAACCTCAAATGGTAGAAGACAGGCTAATGTTTACGTGATACGAAGGAAAATTCCCTGTATTTCTATAGGGAATTTCCCTTTTTTTGAACAGTGTTAATGACAAGAGTATCTGTAATACAACAGTTTGTTTAGTGTTATTTCAAATTAGTGTAAAAACAAACTTGGGTGTAACATGTCCTAGTATTCTATTGCTGCTGCGCAGTACCAATGTGCCTTCCGATCTTCTTCTTCCTTGTCTTAAGAATTTTTGAATGATTTCCTTGTAGATATATTTGTACATTTCTTCCCAATTGTGTAATTTAAAAAACAAAAACTTGTTTGTATTTTGATCGCAAATCACTGATATTGAGATGGTGGGTGTCTAGTTCTATTTGCATCGATGTGTAATTGTCCCTAGAAGTAATGTGTTGTAAATAGGCCATACCTGTCTGGTTACAGGTACATCTTTTTGATACCCAAACAACAATAAAATATATTTTAATGGAATTTCTTGTAATGGTTGTCATTGTAGAGAATTCAACTCGTTAAGGGGCCAATCAAGTGGGGGGTAAGGGGGAGGGGGTCTGCTGGCATGAGGACAGGGGAGGGGGGAGAAAGGAGGACTAATGTCCACTAATTCTTGTATTTTTCAGTTTTTGGATTTTCTGTTTAATTAAGTTCTAATTAAAGGTCAATGAAAAGGGAAATGTACATCGGAAGAAATGTGTCCCCACTCCCAAATGTACTTGAATTTTTAAAACTTCAGGAAAAGTCGGGAATTTTGCCTAAATTTGTGTAAAACACCAACATTTTATGCTGGAATTTCACTTTGGAAATTTCCGTTAATCAGAAAAACCTGGAAAAATATCGTGGAATTGGCCGCGAGACGGGTGCTTACAAATTTATAGGATGGGCCTTTGTATGTTCCAATACATTTTCAGGACACCCTACTTTTGAAAAACAAATTAAGGACGTCTATGAGGGGGAGGGGGTTTAGGCGAAAATGGATAAAATGGACACCATGTGGACAGGGAGTAGTGGGATACATTTTTGAAGGAATTTATGGTACGTCCTGAAGAGGTGGTGGGAGGGAGGTCTTCTGGCATGTGGACAAGGGGGAGCCATTATACACGTCCACTAATGATGTTTTTTGGATGAGCCTTTAAATGTTCCAAGACATTTTCTGGACACCACAATTAAGAACGTACATATGACTATGAGGGGGGAGGGTCTTGGCTAAAATGGACAGGGGGTAGGGGGGGAATCAATATTTGTCGTGGAATTGGTATAGTGGGACGAGTGCTTGGAAATTAATAGGATGGGCCTTTGTATGTTCCAACACATTTTCCGGACACCCTACTTTTCAAACATATTAAAGACGTCTATGAAGGGGGTGGGGGCTGATGTGGGTGGTCTGAGTTAAAATGGACAATGTGGGGGCAGGGGTTAGGGTAGGGTCAATTTTTAAAGGAATTTCGGTGACAATCTTTTTGAATGGCCCCTTATTTAACTTCAACTTCCATTCATCGCACCAGGAAGTCATGCAGTACGACGAGATCGCCCCTCGTTTTCATTCACATTTTTAAAATTCTTCTCTGTCTTATAAACAAATGAAAATTTAACTGTCGGTTAATTAATCGGCCTTGGTGAAACCTACTAAAAATCATGTTATAAATTCAATGGATTCCCCAGTGTTTTTTTTTTGCTGGTTCCCACATGTTGGAAATTGCTGGAAAATATGGGCAAATGTTGGGAACATGTTGGAAACATGGT
>JAQGAE010005203.1:0-11575 GCA_034696685.1 Julus scandinavius
TAAATACTATTTTATTAATGTGTTGCCTTTACCGAATCTGTTAAATTATAAATATAAATTTAATCTAAACTTTACCTTAGCTGAGGAGCAATGATTCGATTTATTCCTATCCCAATGATTCACTATAGCACTTGAGTTACCAATGAAATATCAACTTGCCCAATGTTGATCATTTCCAGTGTCTAACTAAATGAATGCATGCATATTTTGCTTAACTAAAGTAACATTTAGATGTCAATTCGATATCAACAATTTGTGATTAAAAAAATGTGATTGAATAAGTGATATACATAGAGGTTCCACTATAATCATGACTGCATGATACTGGCCGCCTCTTGCACCCATGTGCTGCTTTCTATGTTATCAAAAAATCAACAAAATAGGAAAATAGTCACAATGCATCTGTTCCCAGACTTATTTGTTCCATTGGGAATTAGTAAGCTTATGCTAGCCTTCCATATGACCTATATATGCATTATAAAAAGCCAAGAGCAACCGCATTGGTCAGTTGGATGATTAAATGTCTTATTTTGGGACTTGTTAGCTTAAAAAGTAAAGATTTTCAAGACAACCTGCATTAGTTTCTTTGATGTGGGAACACGAGGGCGCTAGGACTGAGGATAAAATCTAACGGCCCCAGGACAAAACTAATACACCTATCAAACAAAAACATGCTTGTGGAATGTCACAAGCAAAGACTTTAAAACTTAAAATAAAAAGAGGGATGTCTGAGCTGAAATAGCTTCCGATATAGAGTCAATATCGGACGAAATACAAAGCAAAATGAGATCACTAATCTCGCAGTATCGTCACAAGAAGAAAAAAATCGATGATTCAAAGACTTTCGGATCCGGCACCAGAGAGGTGAAGCAGTCTAAGTGGTTTGTTTACTCAAGCCGTCAATTTCTTGAAGGAATCTGTGTCCCAAGAGAAACCACAGACTCAGACTCCTGTAATTTCGAGGTAACATTTATTTATTTTCAATACAACATACCATTTTAAAAATACCAGTGACAAAATGTTAATCTCTACATTTGCATTCTAGAGTTTAGATGTCGAAAGTGGGTCTACAACCAGCTTGCCTGAGATGCACAATTTCAAACGCTGGGGAGTAGAAACTCCATATGCAGATCTTAATGCAATAGACGACTTATCGCTGCTATCATCAGCAGAACACCTAGCATGAACGCCTTGTCCAAAAAATCAGAAGAGACTGAAAACCTCCCAATCCATAGCCACAATTGACCAAGCAGTCAATGTGATGACTTCGGTACTAAAACTGCAAAAAATGCCAGCTGCAAAGAAGACGCCTAATGCAGCTTTGGCGAAATGGTCGGACTAGATTTGGAATCTTTGACGACCAAGTTTGAACAGAATGTATTTCAAACTGAAATGATGGGACTGTTTGCAAAAAAAGGTGCCTGCAAAAATTACTAGTAATTAATAGTGAGCTACCAAAAACATCACTTGTATACTGCATCTACCGGAGCGATGGCCAACTATATTTGAATAAATAAGTGTCGACCCCATGTGGGTATTTTTTTCTGTAATGTTTAAAATTGTAAGAGTCCAAACGACTGCATTCAAGAGTCTTTATTCCCAAGAACTGCTGATGAAAACATAAATTTACAACTTAGACTTCACACGGGCTGCTACTTCGCAGCCCCGACAAAAATACAAAAAAACAGGCCCAAGCCCGTTTGCACTGCTCTAGAACTGACCTCCCTGGTTAGCTCTCTAACCTGGACTGCCATCTTTATCGACTTAAACTTTCCAGTCAACCTTGTATGGAATGCCTGTCAGCTCGGGGCAGCAAAAACGGTCACATACTGCATACCGCGCATTCCACATTCCACGCACCAGTTGACCCCGCCCAAGGACACACTCCACAACTTTGCCTTCGGGGTCATTACAAAATCATGAATGTATACATTAAAGTGCTTTCATCCAATATAACTTATATTTATATCCAGACAAAGCCATAACATAATGTAATAATCAGGCCAGTTTATAGGTAAATGATTGATGATTGGTACAGAATCACTGATTGATTTTCCAAGAGACATAGGCTTAGACATTGTTAGTCCCTAAGGTGCCCGCAAAGAGGAGGTACAGTTGCCCATTTTAGAAGGGGTAGAGCGTCAGCAATTCGCGCCCACTGAACGCTAAGTGCTCCCAAAATATACCGATAAAACACCAGAAGACGTACCCCACTGGGGGAAACAACTTCAACCTAGAAACAAAACGACAGATACAGGGTGAACCAAAACTCATCTTCTTTAGCAAAGAATGCAGTCTCCTGTAGCTAAAAACCGCAGTGTAATCGCTAATCTATCAGAAGCCGATATAGCCTTTTGAAGATTGTATCCTACTTGTTGACTTCAGAACCTACAAAGGTGATTAGCATTTAAAAATCTGCTGGTGACATCCTGGTAATCTTTTTGAATCCAGCAGTGTCCTCCATCCTTAGTTCAGTTTAAAGTAAATTTCCTGTTCTTTTTAGGAATATACTCTTCCTCCACATTCGGTTTCTCTGTCGCGGTTCTGCAGTGGCAGCAATTATTACAACTGTTGCACTGCTAAGAAGCAATGCATTCTCATTGCTAAGTGGCATTTTAACCCTTAGATAGAAGTTCGTGTAACAAATTCAGTAAATTCAAATAGAGCTGTCATTAATGAAGTACATTGATTATAGAGCTGTCATTAATGAAGTACATTGATTATATAGCTATATATTAAGTGCACGTGCACTGTGTTACATGTACTGAAAAGCACATAGGTAGTGAACCAGATTGCAATGGGATTGGGATAACAGACTGAAGAAATGCGAATTGAGAGGATGCATGGCCTGTAAGAAGCCTTTCATACCAGTTAAAAATGTGAAAGCATAATTGCAGTGGGCTCGTGAACTTCAGGACTGGTCGTGGACCAATGGAAGAATGTACAGTGCTGGACAAAATTATAAGTTCACTAGAAAAACTGAATTTATTCGACTACCATTAGAGCAACATAAATGAAACAAACAGCATAATCAGGCTCACATTGGATCAATGTTTACAATAAATTATCCATTTTTATAGAATATTTGCATGGATAACCACAAAAATGTCGAAATGTATATGGACACAATATGTAAGTTCACAACAATTGATTAGTGCCACATTCCAAAAATGTACATGCAAATTATGTGTCAAGTATTAATAAGACAATTTAATGGCATGCCTTCAAATTTGAAACAGCTTTTTCCAAGGAAACACAGCAGTTAAGATGCCTTGTGGTTTTGAACTCAGTTAACGTAAAATTCGAGAAATTTGGATGTTGCATGGCAGTGCAAAATCCCAAAGGCAGATAGCTGCACAAATAGGACGTTCACAATGTGCAGTTGGAAATGTTATTAAACACGGTATCAATAGAGACACCAAAAAACGTCCCGGGAGAGGAAGTTGTTTGTCAACCAGGATCAAAAGACAGATTTGCTCACATCGCAACCCATGCACGGCTGTCAGCAAACAGTATAAAAGAATCCTTTATTCTGTCCTGCTCACGGCAATTGTTACATGTGTTCTGCACAATGAACCAATGCTGGAATATGCTAATTTGAAAAGAAAACCACCATTCACGCAAAAGCACAAGGATGCACGTTTAGCCATGGCAAAGAAAACCATGTCGTGGACTTATGAATGGCACTCTGTCATCTTTTCAGATGATAAGAAGTTTAATTTGGATGGCCCAGATGGATGTTAACACTATTGGCATGATATCAGAAAACCTGGAGATGTGCAAATGAGCAGAGAAATGGGTGGAGGATCAGTCATGGTATGGAGAGGTTTTTCTTTGCAAGGAAAGACTGATATTATGTTTGTTGGCTCAAGAATGAACTCTAAATTGTATAGGGTAGAGCAGGTAGGAATGGGATGCAGGAGGATTGGGACATTGCCAATAATTTAAAATTTGAATGTGTAAAAAGCTTGACACTTGTGTCTACATGGCACTTGTGTTCCCACACTTGTGTAAAATGGCAGCCTCCTGACGAAACACATTTTTACTTTAAATGTTAAACTCTTCTAAAAGTATTGCTTATAGAGGAAATGTTTTCAAATTAACTACATTAATAGCAGTTAGCATGGTTATGATGTTATTAGATGTTTCACAGCAATCTGCAGGTCCTTTTAATCTTATGGTGTATTTAATACTTTACCCACTCCCCCTTCCTAAGGTCACCTCCATTTGGGAGTGGCCACGTAACATTAATTTATTGGGACTTAGGGAATAGCTTAGGCTTAGTGTAACCCTTGCTTAGAATCTCAGAAGCGCTATGGGACTCTATTCCCTGAGTGGAGGTATGAAAAAGGGTCACCTGGTGGTGATAAATCATAAGGCAGGTGGTTACTGCAATAACCAGGTTTATTTAACATAACATGACTTAAACAAAACAATTGTAACAGAGGCTCTTTTTGAGTCTCCCTCTAAACACTTGATGAGTATTGGATGTAGTGTTACAGGAACATTACTACATAACTATTGAATTATAACCTTTGAGGCCTAACTAGACTCGTAATTCATCTAACCAAAATAGGGGAACAATTCTTATTACACCATGCTAAACATTTCAATAAACAATCCTCAATTAACTAAACTAAGGACATACAAGAATTCATTTCTCCCCAACTTGCATTGCTTCTCCAAAACAACTTTCCAAAAGGAAACTGCACTCCCGTTGATGATTCTTCTAATGACTTTTTTAGCAGATCCTTGTTTTACAACTCTTCTAACAGACCAAGAGTCTGTCTTGTCCTTCCAACACAACTCTTTAAAGGCTGTTGCCCACCTGGCAAAAGTCGCGCACAACTCACAAGCAACATGAGCTCGCTCATTGCATACAAATTTGCGTGCCAATTCCCACTTGGCGCACCTCACGAAAGCAGAAAAGATCGGCGCTTCTGCTAATGGCATTTTATTTTCACCTACCGTATTTTCTTGCTGGCCGCCATGATGTGCGCTTCCAAAAGTCATTTGTGAATCCGGCATGGTGAGGCGGATTTTCGTGATCTCATATGAGCTTCCCTCACTACCCACTGCACATGCGCGAACCTCCTCTTCCTGAGTTAGCGGACGATTTCTTGTGAGTTGTGCGCGACTTTCGCTAGGTGGGAAGCAGCCTTTACTGCCAAATTGTTGCTCCTTTTATACAAAATTAACTAGATCATCTAAAACCCGTTGCATTCTGGGTACTGGAATCCGCCTAATTTATTCCTGTACATATATTAATCAGTTTTTTTGTATTTGTAATGAGTTAGTCATTTTCGAGCCCAACCCCTTCTTCCACAGGCTTTCTTCCACAGGTATTTTCATTCTCTGATGACTTTGGGATCAACTGCTATCCTGAATTTGCTGTTTTTGCTCAATAGAGGCGTTGCTGTTGCTTTTCTTCGGGGGTCATCCTTGACTTTTCTTTGATCCATGGTGATGTCTTGTTTTCCAAGAATTGTTTCTGGCCAACGCTTAATTCATGCCAACCTTTGGCATTATCATCTGGCATAACACCGCTTCATCTCATTTGCATGTTGAAATCATCCATAATTAAGCAATTCTCATTCAGATTTTGGTTTGTAATAAGCAATTTATTTTTGGGTGTTGACAATTTATTCCATTGTGATCTACTCGGCATTAAAGATAAAGATGGTCTCCATCCTTTAATTGACAATTCTTAATATTATTGGTAATCAATGACATCTTTCTACTCAATTGGTAAGTATGGGTCAAACCCCTCAAAATCCCACATGTAAATAACGATGCTTGACCATTTGGTGACAGTTATTTCCAGTTTTCTGCACTTCTGCAATTTTCCATAATGCCGCCGATACGTCAGGCCCAACATCCCAGCATGGGTAGTGTCGTCTTCGAGTCCACATGCCTATTAAGGGTGTTGTGGATACAACACTAACTATTGCCCCAAGTGGCAATGGTAATCTCCTGACCCACTCAGGGAGGGTGGCTAACTATTCCTGTTAGAGTTCTACAACAGTTTCTGTCATAGCGGTGGACTTCTCGGCAGTGGGCCCTTCATAATCACAACATGTTCTTTTTCTTTTCGGAAATGTGCTGGTCCCTTGGGTATTGAGGGACCGCACTCTCGCCGCTAACTTGTGCATGCTTTTGCGCACAGCCTTCTCTGCCCGTCACGATACTTGGGCTTTTGGTGACGTATGAGACTCCACCACCCTCTCCTGTTCCGGCTCCAGGGGTTTTCCCTCAGTCGGCCTCATTGGCGGGCATTCACTCGCCCTTCCCAGTGGAGGAAGAGGAGGAGGATCCACTGACCCACTCTCAGTCAGAGGGCACAGGGGGTAGCATCACACTCTTCACCCAGGATTAATTTCAGGGTGATCCCGGACAGATCTGATGATGACCACACAGTTTTCATTTTTAAATCTTTGTGAATGATGTTGTTGACAGAGAAAGTAGATATCTGACATTCTTTTGCCATCGCCCTTTGACTCATTGGGTTAGATTTGCAGACCATTTGCTTGATTTTTTATGTCAAGCTTAGTTCGAGCAGTTTTGGGATGTGCACACAAGCTTTTTTTCCCAGAAATTTCGGATACCTGCCGCTTCAAACCAACATTATTGATGATTCTATGCACAGTTAACTGGTTTATGATGATTCCGTGTTTCTTCAATTGAAAAACAATACAATTCTGTGAATACTTGAGTTCGGAAAGTGTTTTTATGATGGTCACTGCTTCAACACTAGTGTAAGGCGCCATTTTGAATTCGAATTTGACGAAATTGTATATTTTAGAACTTCATGAGAACATTAAACCACGTGCAAAAAATTATTACAATTGCATGACTATATCAAAAATAAAACGTTTCAAAATCTATGCAAATTTGCCAAAACACCCTCTGTAGTTTTAAAGGAAATGTTCAAAAGTATCAAGAAACTTGAAGGAAAATAACAAATATACCTTAATCACAAATTTCTGGTTTATGTAATAAAAATATTATTTCCCATTTGGAAAAAATATAGCTGGAAAATATATTTTTCGCAAATATTTTAGTTATGCAGGGTGTTTCAGCGCTATGTTTCCAAACGTTGTGGGCATGTAGAATGGGTCCATACAAGCCATTTATGTTAATGTATTCATAGGTGGAAATGCCACGTTAGGGTGCTGGAGATTACTAGCCATTCTCACAATGGCCATTGTATGCCGCATAATATTTCAGTCTGACAGCATGGAGCGCTATACCTTTCCTGAGCTTGCAGATATGCATCTTGTGTATGGATGAGCACGTGGGAATGCAAGGCAAGCTGCGAAAATGTACCAGGAGAGGTTTCCTGCACGGAGACACCCATGTCGTGCCATGTTTGTTGCAATTGACTGGCGCCTGCGAGAACATGGAATGCTTCAGATCAGGAGAGCTGATGGTGGTTCGAGAGGTGAACGAACCCCTGCGTTTGAGTAAGATTTTCTGGAACGGGTGGCCAACTATCCGTCAACCAGTACACGTGCCATTGCACATACTATGGGTGCCAACCACTCAACAGTTTGGCAGGTCCTGAACGAGCAATTGCTACATACCTACCACGAACAGAGGGTTCAAGCTATGGGTCCAACTGACTTTCCCCTACGTGTGCAGTACTGCCAGTGGTACATGGACCGCATTCATCATGATCCTCATTTTGGCATGTCCATTTTTTCAGTGATGAGGCTTGCTTCACAAAGGATGGCCTCTTTAACAGTCACAACAGTCACATATGGGATGACACAAACCCACATGGCATGCCTTCCAATCAGCGGATATCAGGAGTGGTTCACAAATCAAAACACAGTGGGCCTAAAATGGGACTGCAATGATCTTGTAAGGCCTCCAGCACCCAAACCGGGAAATTCCGCCTATGGGTACATAAACATAAATGGCTTGTATAGACTCATTCGACATGCCCATAACGTTTGGCAACATAGCGCAGAAACACCCTCTTTATGGAAAACATACAGATATTGGCCCAATTTCAGTATATGCATAATATACAAGGTGGGATAATAAAAAGTAAGGGAAATTTATAAAAATCATTCAATGGTTGTTTGTAAATGAAATTTATTAAAAATTTGTACACGTGTACATAGGATACAAAAAATTCCTATTTCAATTTGTGTTCAAAGTTAGCACCATTCTTTGGAAACAGTTAAAAAAATTGCCTAGCACTGTAATTTTCGTTTTACGCAAAAAACATATCGCAGTTATTTCTTCTTCAGTGAATGCCATTTTGAAACACGAATTCGAATGATTATGTAATTAAAAAAGCACGTGAAGATGGCAATTCGAAAGTAAAGAGAAAAACAATATTTGTACAAATATTCTTTTTTATGATTTTTGTAAAGTTAGCTTAATTTTTATTGGCCCACTCTGTTTATTATATATATATATGATTTATATATCTAATATATGTAAAAATACATAACATAAATACCTGAAATTATCATCCATAATCTATAGGTCCAGTATTTCTATGGGTCTCAAATGTCAATGGGTCTGTTAACTCTACAAGAATCAGGTGTAAATAAAAAATTTAAATTAAAAAATTAAAAAACAAAACAATTACACTCAAGAGGGAAGATACCCACATACTTTGAGTTCCCAGGTCAGTACCTAAACCTCTTATCTACTGAAGACTCATTTGTGAAACAGTATTGAGAAAAGTATAGATTCAAGTTTGTATGCAAATCTATACAGGATGTTTTTGAACTCATGGTACAAACTCAAACTGGTGTTTGAGTGAACTATGGTAAACATTTTTCACCAAAGAACCTAGGGTCCAAAGATGACTCCTAATGAGTTACAAAGAATACCATAATGTTGGCAAGACTGGTACAAATGTAGCATCAAGATAATGGCAAACATCCTTGCTAAAATAGGCAGGGGCCCCATCATGTTGGCGCCACATGTCATTACGAATTGCCAAAGGGGTAGCATCCAAAAGTTGTAGCAACTATTCCTCCAAAAAGATGTGGTATGCTCGGCCAGTAAGTTGTGGTGGAAGCAGATATGGTCCAATGACAATGTCTCCGATGATGCCTGCCCAGACACACTCACTGAAAAGCATTGTTGGTGTGCACTTGGCCTAACACTATGCAGTTTCTCTTAGCTCCATTAATGGTTATTGTGCACATTAAAGGCCCCATCTCTTGTAAATGTAGCATCATCGGTGAAGAGCACATGTAATGGAAAGTATGGCTGAACTGCAGTATGTTGCAGTAACCACTGTGCAAATTGTACACATAATGGGTCATCTGCAGCATTTAGTGCTTGTATCGATTGTAAATGGTAGGTGTAATGATGGTGCACATGCTGAAATGTCCTGTGGTCTGTCAACTGTCTGTTTGGATAGCGTTCTGCATACAATTGTTGTGCTAATCTACCATTGTCATCAGCAAGCCCATAAATGAAATGCATTTCAGCCAGCTCTTGATGTGTGTATGCTTCCATTTTCATGCAACAATGCAAATTACTCATTAAATTTGCCATGTACATATCATAAACATTTGGCCTTGTAACTCCTTAGGAGTCCACTTTGGACCTTAGGTTCTTTAGTGAAAAATGTTTACCATAGTTCACTACCAGTTTTGAGTTTGTACCATGAGTTCAAAAACAACCTGTATATAAATATTATTTTGGTCACGATTTGTCTCACGATTGTGATATGCAATAGTTTGCCTAAATTTGTTGTGGCACACTAAAACATGCCTACATTTGTTGTGGCACAATAAAATATGCCTAAATTTGTAACAAAAGACAAAAAATATCTGGAATATTCATTTCCAAACTTGTCATATATTGACAATAAATTCTGAATATGCATTTACAAAATCGGTCCATTGTCTGCTACTCATGTGCATAGCAAAGAGACACCTCTCATTTACGAAAGAGGTGGTGGTGTAACTTGGTGTGGCAATTGCACTGCGATATACTGTGAAGGACTTTCTTGATTGACTTCTTAGTCATACAATTCAGTTATTGGTAATGCTGATACCACCGGAGAGTTGTTCTCACCGTGATATCGAGTACCTTTTGGTCGATGTCAGATAACTTTGCATCTTTTCCAACACCAGTTCCAATTTTACGTTGATTGTCCAACTTTTGCTGCAACATAGAATAATTTTGCTATCATAGGTTTGAACAAGTATACCCAATTTTTGCTGGACAACACAGGAATGTTATATTTAACTAAGTATTAAATGTTCTTTACAAAATACAAAAAAATATTAGGCCTTGTTTATGGTTTCTTTCCCTACAGCAGAATCATAGCACTGTTACTCAGGTTGGCAATAACTAAAGGGTTGTAAATAAGGAAAAGAGTTAAAAAAATTTACACTGAAAGAAGGCAAAAATCTATTTAAGTCAATCATGGTAAATTGATTTTTATAATAATGATTGGACAGCACAAATAGTCTTAATTAAGACTAATTCGGACATTTAAATGTCTGAAGATTTTTTCTTTTTTAGATTTCTTACACATCACAATGAGCTAAAACCACCCCAAAGAAAAGTAAACAACCATGTGTACAGGCTACCAGACAGTTAACCTGTAAAAGCCATGCCACTTTGAGCTGTTTGCTAAGGCAGTGAGAAGAGGGGGGGTGGGGAGAGTTTATGGATTGAATGACTGGAAGTGATTTTTTTCTTATGTTCAGTTCAGCTATGTTCAGTCTTTGTTGAATTTGCTTTGAATATTTATGATTTGAACTTGCAATCAGCAGTTATTTTGGATATGGTTTCGTTTTTCAACAATTTTAAGTGATTGTCTGTGATAAATGTCAATTACTTTCTCTGTCTGGAAGCCTGATGATATTTATAGATGAATGGATTTGTTCTCTGAAAATTGTCCTCAAAGATAATAGAGCACTCATACTGTAAGTTACTATGCCTTTATTTATTTGCCTCTTCAATAACTTTTAATTTAGCTAGTTTATTAAGATAATCATGACAAAGACGTGGTCAAAGTTGAATGTGCAAATCTTGCTTGTAGGAGGTATAGGCGAGCATTAAAAAAATACAGTAGGCCACCCACTAGTTCACTGGACCTGATGAACTAAAAGCCAAGAAAATTTGGATGAAAAAAATTCCAGAACTTGTTAATGGTGTGAGAATGGCCATAAGAAGACATGCAATCTCAATAAACGGTGAAGCATCACAAGATACACAAACAAAATTAAAAGAAGAATTTGCCAATGGTCCTAATCATGTTTTTTGAAATCATTAAAAATATTGAGATTTTTGCACTGTCACCTAAAAGTGACATAAAATCAAAATTTTAATAAATTTAAAAAACTTACCAATAACCCTTTCTTCCCACGAGTTGGCGATTTCCCACGGTGGAAATACACCTGCAAATAATAAAAAGGGACAATGGGAATTGGGGACAAAAGACCTAATAAAGGTAAAAAGATTTAAGCAATAAATAAAAAACACAATTACTATTTATTGCAAAAAAGCAGTAAATAGAAAAAACGAAAAAACTCAAATCTTACCTGCCGCTGTTCCATAAAAAAGGGGCCCATCTTCAGGTCATCCT
>JAQGAE010005204.1:0-11575 GCA_034696685.1 Julus scandinavius
GGGCAAACTTTTTTGCATATGTTTGTAAAAACGTGTTTATACGTACATGTACGTCTTGGTGGAGACCCGGCTTTATAGTCCGTAAAATATGGTATGTACATTGTGCGCGGCACTTTCCCATTCGCGGGGAATAAACATTAATGCAAAAAAAAAAACTTCAAAACTCAATTATACAGAAAATCCAAAACCTGAAAAATATTATCATTAGTAGACGTCCATAATGACTACCTCCTCCCTCCCCCTGTCCATATAGTGTCCACATGCCAGCAGACCTCCATCCCCCTCTTGAGGGTGTCCTTTTTGAATGGACCCTAATATTAGTCTTTTATTTTTTCTATTTACTTTTGTTTTATTTCATCTTTTGTTCTAATACTAAAAGTTATGTTGCCTCGGGACCATTAAGAAATAATTTCTACGTGAACGACGAATAAACTTTAATTTGTTGACGCCTTTCCAAACAATTCTGTTTTCATCGAATTTAATTCCCGATAAATGCCACTGTGAAGGAAGTAAACAATCTATAATCTTAAGACGATTCGTAAAGCATTGGGAGCACTTAAAGGATTGCTGCATGAATGCTATAGTATATATTGAAGAAAAACTTGCTCTTTGAACAAATGAAAACCTCCATTTGGTGAAATGAAAGAACCATATATTGAAAGATGGATGCGCTTAGACTTACACATGTACTGAACCACTCTAAAACCATCGCATCATGTTAGTGGGTAAATAGATGAATTGACATATATTGGCATACACCGAGTGCATTTCAAACATAATGTAGAACGTGGAATATTTGACTCTTACCAATAGTTGTTGATATCCAACAATCATGTTTTATTCTCATACATAAAGGCAGAGGAGTCGATTTGTCTACAAAACAAACACTGGCGTTTTTGTGTGCACAAATATGATATGTTATATAGCATACTCATCATTAAAAATAAACTGAAATTCATAATATTTGGAAAAATTGACAGATGGCAATATATAGTTTAATACTGCCAATTTCATATTGGTTTTAGAAAGTAAGCGAGTCATAAAAAAGTGGAACCCAATAAAAAAACATCACAACTTCGTGAAAAATGCATCGATTTAAAAAAAATTTGACGCTTGCATAGAACAATAGTGTAGGAACAAAAATAAATTATAAAATGCTCTAAAAATGTTCTCCGGTGGCCTTTACACAAGCCAGGAGTCAAACGCGCCATTCTTTAATTGACGAATCGATTATACGCTGCTAGAGTTCAATCCAAGTTTTCTTAATTCGCAGTTTCGAGTCTTCGATTTTATCAATCTTCGATTTGGAAACATTTTCCTGGAGAACTCCCCAAAATTTTGTAGTCCACTGGATTCAAGTCCGAACTGTTTGGTGGTCAGTGGTTGGGTTCGATGAACTGTGGCGTTTCCGGTTGCAGCAGTTCAACTGTTTCTCGAATTCGCCTCTCCTTCCATATTTACCCCCGACAGAAATCATACAGTTACTACTCTCTAACATCGCCATCCTTCATCTATGGTTAGCTTACATGGTCGGGAGCATTGCCTGTATCCAACATAACATGGTCGTGGATCCAGTGCCCCTCGAGCCAGGGATAATTAACAATTAATAATAACGTTTCTTAATTTATCACAATAGCAAGATGGCAAATATAAAGGGTAAGTAGGACCAGTGAGGAAAGGGAAGATGGAAGAAGGAAAGAAGGGGATAAAATGAGAGAAAAAATGAAGAAGAAATGAAGAAAAATGGTAACAAGGTGTAACAAACTGAGCTCTGTAGAACCTTTCTTTACACTTGGAAATTTTCTCGAGTATGGTGAGCAGGCGCACAATCTTGTTGAAAAATGAAAACATCTAATATTTGTCGCATGTTTGAAACATGTTTTTGTTTCTACACTATTGTTCTATATAAGTGCCAAATTTCATTTAAATCGAAGCAATTTTCACCAAGTTGTGATTTTTTTATTGGGTTCTACTTTTTTATGACTCACAGTAAATTCCAGCAGGTCTGAAATATAGGCCAGAAATTTTCAACAGCAATTGTCTTCATAAAAACCCCAAGCATCCAGTAAAAGTATTTTTTCCCCCAAAAATGTGATCTTGTGTGCAATTAGAATGTCACTCAGAAACACGCGATACCTCAATTACTAAGCAGTTTTTGTAATTACATGCGCTTGATATCACTGCTTTCATCCACAAGCAATCAAATGTCTCATACTAGAGTAAACATCTGCTTTTGACAACGAATGCTGATGATGTCGGCTTTTGAAAACCGCGAGCAAATCTTTAAAATGGTATATTATAAAAATTAGAAGCCAGACATCGTCAATGGACTTATTACTGAATCGATTCAATTAGACCTACACTATATAATTTGATTGATTTATCAAAGCAGAATTTTATAAATAAACCCATGAGAAGACGGTAAATACTGTAGTTTCCATAACGACACTATAGGCAGATTTTAATGTATTCATAATTTTTCATTAAGATGTGAATTATTTATTATATTTAATTATAATTTCTAAAGTTAATAGTTGTTTTAAGGGGTTTAACAAGATACATGCATGAACCCCTCATTATTATATACCTAACATTATTGATAATCTAATAAATGTCAGTTGTCAAGTACCATACCTGTATATTATATGCTATACATGTATCATATGTCGAATCAAGATATAGAATGTAATGGACAATTTAAGGTATATAGACGAGTAATATGTAGTAAGAGGCCATTCAAAAAGGACGTACCCGAAATTTCTTCAATAATTAACCCCCTTGTCCTCCCTCTACCCTTTGTCCACATGGTGTCCATTTTACCCTGACGCCCCCTTCCCTTTTTCTCATAGACATCCCTAATTTTTTTTATAGTAGGGTGTCCACAAAATGTGTTGGAACATACAAAGACCCATTCCATAAACTTCCAAGCACCCGTCTCACTGCCAATTCCACGACATTTTTCCAGATTTTTCTGATTAACAGAAATTCCAGCATAGTTATAACTAGTGCTTAACACAAAATTGAGCATAAATCCAGACTTTCGTAGATTTTCAAAATTCAAGTACATTTGAGACTGGGGATACATTTTTTGAAATTTTCTTCTGTTGTCCATTTCCCCGTTCACTGACCTTTAAAACAAAATGAAATAAAAATTCAAAAGCTGAAAAAACCAACATTAGCAGACGTCCATAATAACTTAACCTCCCCCCTCCCTCACCCTTCCTGACCACATGGTATCCACATGCCAGCAGAGCCCCTCCCCCCTCTTGAGGTCGTCCTTTATGGATATGCCCTAATCACTTCAGGTTTGAAATATGATAACATGATTATTTATGATATGAAATTCTATTGCAGGAAATCCAGTAAATTTAATGGAAAAAAAATTCAAGGATTTCAAGGCTCATTTGCGTCTTATAATCGATGACGTCTTAGAATTGATGAAATACGACAAACACGACAATATAATAGAGGAAATATAAAAATGAAATTGCACTTTTGCATAAAAAGTGATTTCTCAGTTTTAGAAATGCAATTTTTTAGCGTCAAATGTACGATTTTACACTTTTCAAAATCAACAAATCATTACCACAAGAAAATTAAATAAAAACTAGTTGAAATATGGACTTGAGCCCCTCTCAAGCCTGAGTCCCCTTAGCATTTCTTGCTTTTACAACCCGATTGTTAAATGCCACTGTCAACATCTCTACAGCTCAACTGCTCAACCGCTCAACCGCCAAGTCCGAAGCTCCCTAAAAGCCATTTTATCGACTCCTGAGACAAGCTTCAGTGTTTCTAGGTGCAAATTTCAAACCATCCTCTAATTCGGAGATTAGATTTGTGTAAAACCGTCGTCGTTTTCAGTGTCTGTATGCAGGTAGCGTCGAATTTGAGTCAGCCACAACTTTGGTCTCTCGGAAGTGACCAACTAGCGATTCTCTGATTTGTACAACTAACTGCACCGAGATAGCCATATATATCCACACGAGCTTATTTCTCGTTGGTGAAAAACTGGCTACACAATTCCACACACGTAGAAAGCATAGCCTTTAGCTTCATTGAGCACACATTTCCAAATTTGCGCCGCCTTTTCACAATAATGGCTGTCCACAGGGCGAAACGAATCAGAAAATCGTTAGAAGGAGCGCTGTTTACCTTGTTTAATGCGTCAGAAGAAGTTAGCGAGTCAATAAGAGATCGACAACAATTTGATAACAAAAGGTATACGAAATGACGACGCCATTTGAAAAAGTCATGCAGTACTATACTGTGTTCTTTCGTTGAACTGTTCATGACATTTTAGGAGAACATGTCATATGAACATTAATGAGCTGCGTCGTACATGTGTTGAGAAACAGGAGAAGGTTAACCTACTTATTATATTCACATTTTTCGAGAAAACTCATTTCGTCTCCTGTTTAAATAATCGATAAATAAAGGCAGATGATTCCATCTCCTCAGCTGGCAATATTGCCTTCAGGTTATCCTTATGGCCCTTGCATGCGTGTGAACAGCTAACACTTCAGCTGACATTACCGAAATTATTGAATAAGTCGGAGTTCCCAATATATAAGGAGAAGAAAATGAATGCTACGCTACCAGAAAGCAAATTTATTCCCGTTTTTTGGAGTCCTCTTCTGAATGCATGTGGGACGCCCATGTATGGATATCACATAAAAATATCTGCTCTGGAAATAAAATGGGAGCACTAAATATTGGAATGTCCAGGGTGGAAAATGATATAGGGTCATATATCCATGTTATGTCCCATATACGTATACTAGTATGATATCTCCAACTATGTCTGGAAACATAACCATATATGGCCTTTTTTGTCGATATAATGATAAATACATGGACTTGAAATACAGTAGAATCTGCCTAATTGCATACAGGCTTGGGAACGGTGAAAAATATGCATTAATACAGGTTATGCGTTTAGACAGGTTCATCAGCAGACACGAGCACATACAGCTGCCAAATAGGGAATTGCCCTGTTATGTCCGAGGGACCCGATTTGTCTTCCTGGACACAGATTGCAGCAGGGCACGCGAGTAATTTAACGAACATATTTATTGCACTTCAACTGCAGTACATATTCCCTGCCAACTTGCAGGCAATCACATACAAAACAAGGAAAAACTGAACGAGCCCGAGCCCGAGCCCGAGCTCGCGCGTGCATAACCTCGGCGACCTACTTGGTCAAGACCCAAACCCGAACTCCCCTCTCTCCTGACCAGAGCTCACCAGCAAACTTTGTATCGGCCTTGGTGGCGAGCCCAGGGCAGCAGAGAGTGCAACTACCACATATCAACTTGATGCAATCACACATAGACCACATACCTGCTGGGCCCAGCCTCAAGGACATCCCCTGCATGCCTTGAGCTCCAACCTCGTGGACCCTTAAAGCCCCTTTTTCCAATCCTAGATGAGTCACTAGCTTTTGGGCACCATTTTAGTGCATGTACAAGTACAGTAATTGCCTCGCATCTCCCTGCCTGTTGCATTTAGTCATAATTGTGCACACATGCCTACATAAAAAAATTGCGTCTAAAGGTTCAACGTGCACTGCAATGACAGATTCTGTCCATATATCTCTGGGACAGTACAGAAAGGATCATCCAAGTACTTCACACAAGGAACTCATACAGTGGCTTGAGACAAATTACAATTACGAGGTCAGCCAAGCCATAATCTCAAGAACACTGAAGACGTCAACAGAGCATCTAGCTAAATACGACAACACAAACCTCAATCTTAAACGTATACAGACTATATCCAGCTATGGAGTCTGCACTTATTGGTTGGTTCAATGGCAACCAGGAACGTGTCAATCTAAGTGGTAACCTCATCTTAGTTTGATATTCATTTTTAGATGGGTTCCAAGTGAGAGTGCTCTAAAATCATCATTTCCAGCTAAGGATTCACTATGGAAAATCTTTTACTAAGTATTGCAGTTTATTTTGAAAAAATAAAAATATACAATAAATGATACGCTATGATTTTTTACTACAGAAATAAAAATTATCTTTAACATTTAAAAACAAGTATTTTAAAATCCTCACAATTGTTGATAAACTTTTATTAGCCAACTAAAAATATCATGAAACAGAAAACTCAAAATAAATCCTACATGGACTCCTTAGATGTCCACTAATTAAAAAAAAATGAAACCTAGCTTTAAAGTTTAAACCTATGCTTTTAGTTTTCAAAGTTGTTGCTAAGTAGCTCTGGAAATGACTTTCTATATACATACTACTACTAGAATGTATGGAAATGTACAATTTGTGTATACATATATGTACTACATCGACGTTTCCGTAAATACAAGTATATATTATATTAAAACCAAAATAAGAAACATTATTCCCTTCTTCAATGCATTCCCTAACTTTGTAATATTTCTGTATCTCAAAAAATAAAAGTGTTTCTCTAAACAGTAATTCAATTTATACGAAAACCATAAACGTTGCATCATAATGAAAACATTTCATTGGTCCCTAAATAGCGAATCATAAGAAGGGTATACCGCTATTAAATTCACAAGCACCCTATAGTTTTTTGGAAACTAACCTTTTATTAAAAAGCCCATTGAGTGCATATAAGTGGTATTAAAATATAAAATGCAGGGTTGCATTTTTCAACGAAGGAAAAAAAAATCATAAAATATTACCTTTTTTTATATGAATTTTCAAATACAAATATTAACTTTTCTTCACAGATATAAAATTGGTTTCCCTTCAAAGATAGGAGAAAAAATATATATTTGGCTTTTCACGCCGATTTTCAACTTCTGAATGATATATAAAAGAAACGCGTGAATGTAGGCCATATGCGTTTGTCAAGATATGAATCGACAGGAAAAATGCAAAATATATAAATGCTGCGAGGGTTTACATAAAAAACTAGAAAAACTTCAATTTAATATTGGAAAAATCGACAGTTTTTGTGAGTTGAAAAGAAATTTACAATAACTATTGATGCAACAAAGATTGTAATATTGATAAATCAATTATATACTCTTTAATGCAGTACTTGAATGCCATTTTGACAGCAATCTTAAAAAAGCAAAACGCAAGTAAATTGAATTTAAACAAAAAATTATCTTAAATCGACATCATCAAGAGTAATCAAAATGAGTTGTAAATTCATGATTTTGTAGGCTTTTTTAAACTATACAGCAACATATTCATGGTTTTTGATTGATTTATTTTTTACGTCATATAAAATAAGCAAGTGGATTTAGTTATCTTAATTATATAAAATAATTACTAAGGATCACATGAAACTTATCCTTAGAAAACAAGCATAATAGCAAAGTAAAGAAATTGCACTTTTTCATTAAAGTGAAATTTTTTTGTTGTGGAAATGGAATTTTTTTAGCTTTAATGCTAAAAAAAACCATTTCGGCAAAAATAGCATTTTTTAAGGTAAAAACGCATTTTTTTCTGCATTAAAAGTGCAGTTTTTATTAAATAAACCTAATGAACTATTTTTTAAGTAAAAGTGCGATTTTCAAGATAAAAACGCACATTTTCTGCATTGTAGGTGCGAATTTTTTGGTGGTTAAAATGCAATTTCTATTTCACTTGGATCAATTTTCAGCTTTGCCGGGACATGCATAATTATTTTATTTTTAATTTCATTGGTCCATACTTTGTATTTCCAATATAACTCCAATAATACCCTGTATATATCTGGCCCATCATGTACCTTCATTGCACCGTCACACGTTTCTAAATTTTGCAGAAACTCATATGTAGTCATGATTGTACAAAGGCTCGATGAACCAAGTGAATACACCCATTTTTAACAAAAGTTCAATTCTTTGTCCTCCGGAGATACAAAGGAAAGATATATATATGTGGGTGGCTTGGGATTTGAAATATTGTTCATGATTCAGAATTTTTTGAATACTTATTACAAACATCCTTTAACGGAAGTTGTAAACACCTTCTATGACAAAATAAAAATTGTAAATGCACACAAAATACACGCCAGCGAAAAGCAGGAGAAAAAAAAGACTATTGTTGTTTGCTACATATGAAGGCGTTGTTGTTGAATACACAGTTTTTCAACGATAATGCAATTGTGCGAGGATAAATATATAGACGAACTATATAATACCGCGGATAATATTCACAAGTAGGCAAAAGACTAGACACATATGGATAAGTGTACAGCGAAGTTATATAAAATAACTCAAACAGAATAAAAAATGGAAAACTTTGATATATGGCATTTAGATTAATTTAAAATCAAGATTAAAATATTTTTTCTAAGATTTCTTTATGTAGGTGAAATATCAATATTTGTTAAGGCATTTTATCTACAGATAATAGTTTTATATTAAATGAATTGCACAACATTCGTTTCCTATTATATAATCTTCTTGACAAATATATATATATACAGGTGATACATAATTTAGAATTACTAGAATATCTTCAATATTGTAACATATTGTTTAGATCTAAGTGAAGATTGTGAAGATTCCATAAAACATGTTGCACGTAACATAGGGCTTAAATTGATAATTTCGTGCTATGTTATTATTCCCTAAAATTTTAATATCGCAAAACTGCAAAATTGATGTCCAATAGTACATTTATAGGATGGAAAGGTTATATATATGTACATGTATGGGTCATGCATGGACATGTGTGGGTCACATACAGCCATGTAAGAGCCGTATTTGGCATTTGATAAACCATATATGAATCATATTTAACAAAAGATGGACGTTATATGCCTTAATTAAAAACAAATAATTCATCTATTAGGCATATTAAGCAATGTATAAGCGACATATTGCCATTAATTAGCAACTGATGAACCATATACATGCATGGTTAAAAAAATACGTGTTATGAAACATTGTTAGCCATTTATGGACTTATCTGGCCATATATGCCCACACGAATCCAATTTCTGGTTTAGCCATAATTGGAATTAACCATATACGTATGTCCATACATGGCCCATATTTGTTTTTTTACACCCGGGAACATTTGATACTTTGACAAAATTGACTATTTCCACTTGTTTCTGGTTATTCAGCCTCAATTATCCATCATGGATATAAAAAGCGATTGAAAATATTTCAGAAATGTTATTAAATGCATATTTCCGGGAATTTTCTTTAGAAAATAAGCTTAGCAAGACGCCAACAATGTGTTGTGACAACTACATTTCCTGCATCCATAACCACAGAGTCACTATAATGACATCGCAGGTTGACGACAAGCAGCCATTGAATAGCAAACACTCACATTTTCTGAAAATGTGATTTCACATCTTTTGAGTTAAGCACATAAAAACTGAAAAGATGTCTTCGTCTACCTCAAGGCGAGCAATTGGCCTATGACAACAGATTGTTTTGCATTCTTCCAAGGTGAAAAAGTGTGCCTGGGGACAAGGACCAAAGTGCACGTTGAAAAATCTTCACCGTAATAACTCTCCATAATATATATATTTATATTGCAATATAAATATTCTGCGCAGAGAGAGAGACTAGCCCTACATTAGTCAACTTAACGCTGTACAATGTACAACCTTATATAGCATGAACATTTCTTTTTTTCTTTCCTTATAGCCAAAAGTCGTAACCTACATCTGCCGAGTTGACGTTTATTGTTCACGTATGACATTGCCATTTTCAGTAATGCATTTTTCCCGTGTTTTTGCCTATATTTTCGGCTGGGAATCGCTCAAAGCCTGATGGGAAACGCGTTGCCTACATATACAGGCCTTATATTTTATATGGCTACGTGAAAATGTGAAAACCAGTCTTTTTTTATATGAACGCCTTGAGAATTTCTCAGTTATCCAACATGCATACAAAATGCCTAATCTATAACTTTTGCATATTTGCAAAAGAACGACAAGATGTTATCCATTATGAAGTCGCTTTAAATGCCTCGCCAAATATTCACACAAAAAAAGGGGAAATAACAGAATGGACATCGTGTGGCAAAGCATATCAAGCAGAATGTTAACCCGGTTGGAAAAAAACAAATATGGGCCATGTATGGACATATATGACTAATTCTAAATATGTTAAACCAGAAATTGGACACATCTGGACACATGTATGGCCAGACAAGTCCATGTATGGCCAGACAAGTCGAGTATGGCCAGACAAGTCGAGTATGGCCAGACAAGTCGAGTATAGCCAGACAAGTCCAAATATGGCCGGAAATGTCCATATATGGCCGGATAAGTCCAAATATGGCCGCATAAGTCCATATATGGGCAGATGAGTCCGTGTATAGCCAGATAAGACCATTTATAGCCAGATAAGTCCATGTATGGCCAGACAAATCCATGCATGGCCAGATAAGTCGAATATGGCTGGATAAGTCCAAATATGGCCGGATAAGTCCAAATATGGCCGGTTAAGTCCAAATATGGCCGCATAAGTCCATATATGGGCAGATGAGTCCGTGTATGGCCAGATAAGTCCATGTATGGCCAGATAAGTCCATGTATGGCCAAACAAATCCATGCATGGCCAGATAAGTCGAATATGGCTGGATAAGTCCGAATATGGCTGGATAAGTCCATATATGGGCAGATGAGTCCGTGTATATTCAGGTAAGTCCATGTATACACTGTAAGTCATTTTAGATGAATTGGAACATTAAAAACCCAATGTTTTAAAACCGTTCTTGTAACAATCCGGGAACGCAAAAACGCGTTTTCAATGCGTTTTTGAGTTCCAAAAATGCGTTTTAAACAGACTATGTTCCTAATGTAATCATAACAATTTAATGCTCCTATACAATGCGTTCCTATTTCTTCAGTATTTAATGTTCCTGTAAAGAAAATTGGGAACACTTCGTTGTAACAATATGGAAACACATTGTGTGTTCAATTATGTTCCCTGAATGTGTTTCCCTAAAAATGCATTCCTAAATATACAACAACAAAATATGTATAAAATTGATAATTTTTATTTAACCAATGATTCAGTACATGTAAAATACTGTGCACTGCAATATTTTTAATTCCAATTTGGCATAGAAAAATTCGACATCAAATGCAATCTGCAATAAACAGAAAAAATATTAGTGCATGTTTTGATATAATCACAAGTTAAAATTCCCATTCAGTCCCATAGAAAAATCATATGAGACTAATAGAATTAATTGGATTTGTTAATGAGACCTAATGAGACTAATAAGACATGCAATGGGACGTAATGGAAACTCATTGTGTACGGGATTTTTTATTGTGAAACTATGGGATAAGCTGCAGCCCCCAATATCACAGCATCAGCAGCAAGCACAGGCATCAACTAATTATAATTAATATCACATTAATTATTCAATTAATATCTATACATATATATGCATATATAATTCGGGTAACCAAAGCCATACTTGTCTTAATCAGGCCCTAATATCATAGGCCTACAAAGTCTCAAATTAGGGCCATAATATCCTAGGCCTAAATATCTGATTAATAAATGATAGGTTGTTACAAACAGGAGGAGGGGAGGAAGAAATGGAATGGACACACCCTTGCCAAACATTAGAAGGGGGGTACATTTTGAATATCAGTATCCCCCACTTAA
>JAQGAE010005205.1:0-11574 GCA_034696685.1 Julus scandinavius
GTTTTAACGCCACATTACATATTCTTGTATTTGCGTGCATAGTATAGAATGTAAGCCGATTTGCATACATTAAATGTGTTGCTAAAGTATAAATGGAGTCTGTGTTGAGTTTAGGACTATCTTTAAAGGAGCACTAAATGCAAACTATGACTGATAAGTATACACAACATGTTGTGTAGTATTTTTAAATTATAATATGCGGTCTCTCAGAGTATGTAAATGTATAAAGCAGTCGACGTCACTTGTTTTTTTAAAGATTAAACTAGTGCCGCCAACATTGATGTGTTTCATAAAGCCTAGGTTACAGGAAAAGGGCTTATAACACCGAATGAGACGTATATTGTTGGCAAGTTTATTCACAAATGCTTTTTGTTCATATTGTTTGCCAAACAATGGCAAGTGGGGCACGTGAAGAATATATAACGTACAATTTTGCTTAAATTAAGCTATAATAGTTTGCCATTTTTTTCTTATCTAAATGACTTGCTAGAATGTCAACGAGACCAACAACAATACATAGTACATGTAAGTCACACCCACATTAAGAAAATAATACATATTCGTATATTGTCTATGTAAGAAGAATGACTTTGTCATATCCATTTCTTTTAGCAATTTGGCAATTACCGGAATTAAAAAATTCCCAAATTTGGCATGCTATCATCATGTGCATGTTTCCACTATATTCTGTCGGTTTACAGGTTAATGTAAACGCTCTGGTGTAAAAAAACCAAATATGAGCCATTAATTATATGGACATTATATGGCTAATTCCAAATATGGCTCAAGCATGGCTATATATGGTCAATCACGGGTCAAGTATGGTCCCTACGTGGCTGAGTATAGTCCTTGAAATGCCAAGCATGGTCTATACATGGATGGTTCATCAAGGCTTAAATATGGTCCATACATGGCTATATATGGCCAATCAAGACTTAAATATGGCCCATACATGGGTAATTCCAAATATGGCTCATGCAGGGCTATGTATGGTCAAGTATGATCCATACATGGCTGTGTATAGTCCTTCAAATGCCAAGTATGGTCCATAAATGGCTGTGTATAGCAAATCAAGGGCCAAGTATGGTCCATACATGGCTGTATATGGCCCACACATGTTCATATTTGGCCCATACATGGACATGTGTTAGAAAATGAAAAAAAGTATGTTAAAGTTGATGTTAAGTTTAAATAAATCCAGTTTTCCAGAAGTTCGGTTTCACAACATCTCATGAGTGTGTCATTCTGTTTAAAGTCACAATCTATATGGAACTAATGGTGTCCCAACTCCTGGCTCCACAATCTCGTTTAATCTAACAGGTTGTACACAAACATTCATCATCTTGGGTAGGAAACTTAATATCGCTTTTTTACTGAATGATCCTTCACAAGTAGGTAATCATCCAGATTTGAAAAGTTTTCATTAAACAGCATTTTATGACCACCATGAAAACATGACCCATATCCACTCTTCGACATCCACACATTGCATTCCCACTGCACTGTATGTACATCGATACAAAAAAAATATATATTTATGGGAAGTTCTGAGGTATTGTGTGGTAGACTAATTTTTCATCATGAATTGACGTCTATCTGCTTATCAATCTGGTTGCAGGCCACAAATACTTAGATGTTAAGTGAATGAGTGAATGCTATAGGGCTACTATGGTGAGAAGCAACCACTACTATATAAAAACCAATTTTGTTTCGACAGACATTTCGTCTGACATTTACAAAGTGCATAACATTAATCATGTATTCCGGACATCAGGTGGAACTAATTGCCCTCGATGAACATGTATTGCACGTTGATCCAAAAACTTTCCACTTCCAACTTCCGAAACAATTCTTCTGGATGTGTTTTTATCAAATTTGAATTTAAAATTCGCTAATACAATTCTCAATATTATATTATTTGCAATTTCAAGAAAGTTGGGTTAGTTAATTTAAAGATGCATCCCAGGGTGGAACAATTGAATATGGACATGTGTGGACCATATTTAACCCTTGATGACCCATTATATATCACCACGTATGGGCCATACTTGACCCTTAATTTTCCATATATAACCCTTAATGGTCTATATATAGCCCTTGATGGTCCATATATTTGATGGTCCGTATATAACCCTTGATGGTCCATATTTAACCCTTGATTGTCCATATTTAACCCTTGATGGTCCGTATAAAACCCTTGATGGTCTATATATAACCCTTGATGGTCCATATATAGCCCTTGATTGTCCATATTTAACCCTTGATGGTCCGTATAAAACCATTGATGGTCTATATATAACCCTTGATGGTCCATATTTAACCCTTGATGGTCCATATTTAATCCTTGATTGTCCATATTTAACCCTTGATGGTCCGTATAAAACCCTTGATGGTCTATATATAACCCTTGATGGTCCATATATAGCCCTTGATGGTCCGTATATAACCCTTGATGGTCCATATTTAACCCTTGATTGTCCATATTTAACCCTTGATGGTCGGTATAAAACCCTTGATGGTCTATATATAACCCTTGATTGTCCATATTTAACCCTTGATGGCCCATTTATAACTACGTATGGGCCATACTTGACCCTTTAAGGGTCATATTTGGCCCTTGATTAGTCATATTTGAAATCTGAACTTTGAAGGGCCATACATATGAACCATATTTGACAAATGATGGACGATATGTTCCTTACTTAGCAACTGAGCCATACTTAGCCATATATGGGAGAGTATAGCCATGCATGGTCAATTATGGACTTATCTGGCCAAATATGTCCAGACGTGTCCAATTTCTGGTCTAGCCATATATGACCTATATTTGGGTTTTTTTCCCACCCGGTATAAAATCTAAATATTTAATTATTTACAATTTCAAGAAAGTTGTGTTAGTTAATTTAAAGATGCGTCTCTGCTGGTGTACGTAATTTTATTTGTGCTAGGATTTCCGTGATTTATAGTCAAGATAAAATGAGTTTTTAGGAAAACATGAATCCCTATAGAGTATTCGGACACAATTGTCGTGAAAATAAATAGAAAAGTAGACGTAATAAATCTGAAAGTGTTACTTACGAGTAAAGTAGTTTTGTCAGTGCACGTATAAGAATCCAAAGCTAGTCACAAAATGGCAAAGGCAGATTTTGAACAAAGAAAGAAAGAAAAGGAGCAAAGTAGGAGTAAACTGGAATGGGTCTGGCATACCATATTTAGAACGACTGATTGGATTTTCAAAATTAGATTCAATTTATTGCTTATGGGTACAAGTGATGCAGAAACACATGTAGGCGTTGCAACATGGCTTCGAGTTGTAGTTGGTGGTGTAAACAAAGGATTTCAACCGATTTTAATCTGCTTAAGGAACAAATTGAATCAAAAGTAAAACCGCTTTTGACGTAATATTAAATTGGTAGTAATTTGTCTCAAACTGGTTGTAAAAGAAATTTGTAAACATGTTGTCGATTTCCCTCGGAAATCTAAACTCTGATTAATCTTAATTCATAGCAATTTATATTCTGTAAACGAGAAGTTGAGAATTGTGCAAAGTTTAGCATCGTTGCTATTTTTAAAACAAATCTCCCTGGTGATGTCGTGCTTAAGGTTCGGAAACCAGGCTACAAGTACCCGAAGGTATAAATTACAAGTCCAAACTTGTAATTTATGTACAGTTTCATTAATGGACGAACAACCTTATATTCCCCATGGAAATACCACTTTTTCAGGAATTTTTACGAAAAGCTTTTATGATGTCAATAAATTACAATTAGGTTCTATTTTCATCTTTAATGCATTGTTTAATTTGTGAATAGACTTTGTGAATGGTTTGCTCTAGGCAAATCTTTTATGGAATATCAAGTTTTGATATATTGAGAATTTGTATTTTTTCTCAGTTATTCATTCTTTACTACGACTCCAATCAATATAGAAAAAATCATAGTTTGTCTAGTGGTTTTAGGAAATATTATGAAATATTAGGAAATAGCATGTGGAAATAGATGACCATATATGGTCCCGGGTGTAAAAACCAGGTATGGGCCCATGTATGGACATATATGGCTAATTCTAAATATGGCTAGACCAGAAATTGGACATAAATGGCCAGATAAGTCCATATTCTCCCATATATATCTTCATGTATGGCCATATATTCGTCCATATATGGTGTTACTTGCCCTCCTTTGCCTAGACATAACTTTTCCACCCGGAAAAGTATATCACTATATAATTGCATATTTAGTATATCAACATCCTCAATGCATTTGGTAGAGCTTTGTCAGGTATGCCACTATTATATTTCGTCTAGAATGGCTTACAAGTGCCCTTAAGAGAGATTTAGTTCATGATCGATATCTTTGCGAATGACAGCTACTACTTGTATTATAATGCATCTACTTGTACTAAACCATATCCACCTTCAGAGGATTACTAGGGATTATCTTCGTCTCAGACAGCAGAAACTTGACACTCCCATCAACTAATTATGATGTTATCGTATGCCCAGACATGAAGGAATCGAGGTATCTTATATAACCTAAGAATAAATTGCTGCCAATGGCTTCGCCTTCAGCTGTATGTTAAAAATCCAATTAATTTGCATGAAATGCAAGTAAGCAGAAAAAGGAAAAAGATAATCAGGAGCTTGATTTTTGCAAGCGAGGTCAAAGCTTTTTAAGCTTTTTATATCTTAAGAATGATTGATGCTCTTATATACAAAATCGGGAATTTTTAGTGTAAAATTATTACAATTTTATGCTAGAACAAGATATTCTTTTAAAATACTTTATATCTTGAAATTGTATCTTTCAAATGACAACGTCTGGCATTTCATTTATGTGTAGATGTCTACAGAATAATTATATTTGAATAACTTAGGAAATGTAAAATATGTATTTATGCTGATTGGTTTTCTAAAATTCATTCAATCTAATTCAATTTCCCTTTTAAACGTAATTGCTTTTGTGTTTTCATAATTTTATATAGTTTTTCTGGTCGGAGAATTAATCGTCGATGTTTACAAACAACTTAGTAACAAAATGAAAAATGCGTTTTCAATATTTTCAGCATAACCATATTAAGAATAAATATAATTAAAAATCAAAATTTAATATAATCTTAATTATCAATTCCATGGTGTACAACTTACTCTCAAGAATTTATCTACATGCCAACTCTAAAAATTCTATAAAATGTTGTGATCATTGATGGAAATAAATCAAACAAGATTATGCCTAACCTTGGGGCCTATTTCATGTTGATGAATGTGCAATCATAAAAGGATCAACAAATATTAATGTCAAATTAATGAAGATACAAACATGATAATGTGAAATTTATCACGATTATTTTATTTATGAATTATTACTAAAGCAAAGCTGCTTAATATTATCCTGATTGTAGATTTCATTACATAAGATAAAGGACAAGTATACTTTTCTTTAAATATGAATAAACAATATGTTCTACATGCTTTACAAACACATATATATTGAAAAATAAATTTTATATTTAAAATATGTCATGAATGAAACAACGGTTAAAATAGCCTTGTAAACACGCAACTGCTGGATATTTCAAAATATGAAAAATATATTTAGCTGACCTGTTTCCTCGAGTTGGGTAAACCCAGTCGATTTTTCTTTCTCGAAATTTGGTAGAATGCAAAAGTCGTCGATAAGTTTTCATCTTCAGAGACAAGGACCTGTGGAACTCATGTCAGTAACTGAAGTATTGAAATAAAGGTTGAGTGATGGTATCAATTTGTAACCATGGTAGCATTGAAATGCGAATACAACGCCACCTGGAGCAATTGTCCAAGAAGATTTAAAGGCGATCTTTGTCAAAATTTTAGTAATTTACGTTTTTCCATCAAATGTTTTTGCAGCATATTCCGCTTTACAGCGCCTGGTCTAAAAGTTATATATATGGACATGTGTTGTCCATTTACAGCCATGTATAGGCCATATTCAACCCTTGATGGCCCATATATAGCCATGTTTGGGTTATATTTGGTATTTGAAGGGCCATACATAGCCATATGTTTTATCTTTCTTAGTTTCCTCGTGTTTTCCAGGTGCTTCCTTACATATATAGATTTTGTGTCAAATTCCTGTCAGAAAAACTTATTTATCCTGTCAAAAACAAAAATGTCATTACTTCCCATAAAAATGAAAAGTAAAACTTATGGAAAAAATAAAAATAATCAAATCCATGTTTGACTGTAATATAAAAGTAATTTGTTATAAAATTGATATAGCTTTGAAGTAAATTGTTTAAGTTATGTGCTTCTCTTATAACATAAAACAAATTTATATTTAAGAAAATATTTGCAGAATTTACTACGTAAAATTGAAGATAGCATGCAATACGTCAAGTTGAAAGTCCAATATTATCTTTTCGATAGTTTTCAGTAAGTTTGGTAATAAATGTTAAAAATGCAGTTAAATTTGACTATAAAGCATCCTTAATTAAGCGTCTTTCAGATTATAATTCCGTATAGGAATTTAGTACAAGCCAGAAATAAAACCGATAACGCCCATGATAGTTATTAGCCATAAAGATTAAGCCAATATTGACAAAAGAGTTATGATTTAGTTCAATACATACACATTCTTTCACGCAGGTTTAATATCAAATTGATTTTTTGAGGGGCGAAGTGGATTAACTTCATGTTGAGTAGTTACAAACTTACAGGCAATTGTAGTTTTGAAATTTGCCAATGTAATAATTGAGAAAAATAAAACAAAATTAATCAACTCAAAGTTGGAATTATTTTTTCTTTGTTAGGGGCTATTCAAAAAAGACGTCCTCAAGAAGGGGTAGGGGGAGTCTGCTGGCATGTGGACAGGGAGAAGGAGGGGGAAGCTATTATGGACGTACAATAATAATGGTATTTTTCATTAATTGGATTTTCTGTTTTATTAAGTTTTAAAGAGCAGTGAAAGGGGAAATGGACACCGGAAGAAATGTGTCCCCAGTCACAAATCTACTTGAATTTTTAAAATCTCGGGAAAGTCAGGAATTATGCCTAATTTGTGTTTAGCACCAATTTTATGCTGGAATTTCCCTTCGTAATCAGGAAATTTCGGTTAATCAGGGTGCTTGAAAATTAATAGGATGGGCCTTTGTATGTTCCAACAAATTTTCTGGACACCCTACTTTTCACAAAAAAATGAAGGACGTCCATGAGGGGGGAGGGGGATGTTGGCTAAAATGTACACAATGTGGGCAGGGCATAATCAATTTTTGAAGTAATTTCGGGGACGTCTTTTTTGAATAGCCCCTTAATAAAGAAACTAAATATTAATCGCAATACATACCTGCATCAGAACGGTATTATATCGTTGATAAATTGGCTAATTTTTCCATATATTGCAACATATAAATTGCAAAATTATACGTTAAAACTTCTATGAACTCTTGCTGTCAAATTTAACACTATGAATCTACACTATACAACATTTAAACAAAGTTTCACGTTTTTTTAATGTTGTGGGTGCTTTTTTTTACACCTTCAAAAACAATTTCTCATCCGTTGTCAGATTGAATTAAGGGTTTGAAAGCGCGTGTAGACAATTTCTGCAACTTGTATAAAAATCAAAAGTAAGTGATATTAATGAAAAATGTGAAAATAAGTGAACCCACTTTAGTCAAGCTTTCATTTACTGCACTTACTATTAATCTTAATTGCTATCGCGTATCACCCTACAAAGTGCTCAATAGCACTATCATTAATCATTGAAAATCACTTACGCATATGGAACACATCAGAGATTTGTCATTGACAAGCTGATTTAAACTAAGAATGCGTGAACATGCTAGAAAACAATTTTAAAAAAAAACCTCACTAAATCTTCACTACAAGTCCCTTTGGTATTTCCAAACTCTACAGTAATGCTAATTTATACAGGTATGAAATACTGGAGTGATTTATGAATGACCCTGTATTTTAAAAGTTACCCAAGAGTCCATTCAAAAAGGTCGTCCCCGAAATTCAAAACAAAATTGCTCCTCCTTAATTTATCCCTGTCCACATGGTGTCCATTTTAGCCCAATCCCCTTCCCTTCACCCCTCATCCCCCCCCTCATCCCTCCATAAACGTCCTTAATTTTTTGTAAAGTAGGGTGTCTAGAAAATTTTCGGAACATACAAAGGCCTATTCTATTGGTGTTTAACACAATGTTAGGCAGAATTCTCGACTTTCCCAAAGCTTTAAAAATGCAAGTACATTTGGAACTGGGTACACATTTATTCCGGTGTCCATTTCCCTTTCACTTACCTTTAAAACTCAATTAAACAGAAAATTCAAAAACCTAAAAATACAACGTTAATAGTGGTGGTTCCCCCTTCCTCAGTCTACATGGTGTCCACATGCCAGCAGACCTCCCCCTACCCCCTCTGCCCTCTCTCTGGTGCACCTTTATGGTTGAAGGGTTGAAGTATCTTTTTTTTAAAAAATTGCCTATTGATTTAAGAATAATGAGAACATTTATTTTAATTAATCAAAGGCATTTGGATTTTTTCCATCGTGGATGTTTATTTAAACATTATTATCATATAATCATATTAATTAATATTTGAACATACTTACTTGTTGATACAGTAAAGGTGACTTTGTACGTCGAATATACATTGCAAGTTTAAAATCAAAGCAAATACATTGTTTCATGCAAACAGCGAATTAGGAAACACTTGATATTACTGTACTTTATTATTACAAATATCTGTAAACAAAAATGGTTAATAATAAGTCATCTTAACCAAACCAAAGACAAAATTTCATTGTTATTGAGTTAAGTTTTTTCAATTAAGCTTTCAATGCACATGCATTATTATACATATCGTAAATTATGAAAATCTCCTTTTGTAAAGTAAATATTGAACTGCGTTAATTAGATAATTTTGAAAATAAAAATAATTAGCCTGGCATCCAAGCTTCACAATTGTATGGGGGACACACGTGAATTATTTTACAAATTGGGTGAATGGCGAATATTATGTACATTTATCACCGGGTGGAAAAGTTATATATGGACATGTATGGGCCAAGCTTGGCAAATGAAGGACCATACATAGCCATGTATGTGCCATACTTGACCCTTGATTGACCATTCTTGACCTTTGAATGGACAGACATATTTATGGGCCATACTTGGCATTTGAAGGACCATGATAACCATGTATGGATCATACTTGACCCTTGATGGTTATGTATGAGCTATACTTGGCCCTTGATGGACCATACTTGGCCTTTGAATGGACAGACATAGCCATGTATGGGCAATACTTGGCCCTTGATGGACCATACTTGGCATTTGAATGGGTATACATAGCCATGTATGGGTCATACTTGGCATTTGAAGGACCATATATAACCATGTATGGGTCATACTTGACCCTTGATGGTTATGTATGAGCCATACTTGGCCCTAGATGAACCTTACTTGGCCTTTGAATGGGTATACATGGGCCGTACTTGGCATTTAAAGGGCCATATATAGTCATGTATGGGCAATACTTGGCCCTTGATGGACCATACCTGGCCTTCAAGGCCCATACTCGACCTTTGAATGGACATACATAGCCATTTATGGGCCATATCTAGCTATGTATGGGCAATACTTGACCGTTGATGGACCATACTTGATCTTTGAATTGATATACATTGCCATTTATGGGCCATAATTGGCATTTAAAGGGCCATATATAGCCATGTATAAGCAATACTTGGCCCTTGATGGACCATATATATCTATATGTATGAGTAATATTTGGCCCTTGAAAGGCCATATCTGGGCAACAAATGAGTTTATGTATTACCATACATGGACATATATGGGACAGAATGGTCAGAGGACCACTTTTTTCGTTCTTAGCCTGCATGTATGAAAAACTGTGCCTACAACTACACAGTGTCTCTAGCATGCTGTCCTTTCTCTTGACCACTGACACTCTTCAATTTAATTTGACAGGGCTGACACGCTGATATTAACCCAATGGGCATAGCGTTATTGGTCACTATTGAATTGTTGCAATTGGCTATTGTGGTCCCTGTATTGGAGCGGCTGAGTTGCCTGTGCTTTGTCTTGTGGGCAGCCTTCCAGAGCAGGCTCTTGAGGGACTTTCTGAAATTCTGACCGCTGACGCAGTACAGCAAGAAATTGATGGCAAAGTTCAGGTTATAACCCAGTTGACACCACATTTGTAGATTGGTATAAGTGGCTGCTTCCTTCTCGGACATGAAGTACACCATGAGTCTGACCACGTAACTGGGGGCATTGAGTCCGATAAACACGCTGGAGATGATCAACAGCATCTTGGTGATTTTCACCTGATAATGGGTGCAGCAGTTGCTCGGCAACCCATACTTTACAGAAGCTGGAGTACCAACACCGGAAGTATTGTTAAGCTGGACAGCACCCGAAACGTCCGTACTGCTCGAATTACACTCATCACGTGACACACTGACCATGGTCATGTGTCGTCTGACATGCTCGAAGTGCCAAATGGCCCTGGCGATCTTAATGTTTAGCACTATGATGAGAACGACGGGCACCACCATGGTGAACACAGTGTCGAGGGTGTTGAGGACTGTCATGGCGTCGTGGTAACCGGGTTTGATAATACAGTAGTCCCCAGCGCCATCATCAGACTCTAATCCAATGATGAAAAGTAGGTATATATAGGACAACGAAGCCAGACACACCAATAGAACCACGATGGCTTTGGCCCTGGCCACAGTGCAGATGACGGCCCTCCAGAGTGGATAACAAGTGGCCACGAAGCGTTCCACGGTGAAGATCACGATGAGCCATGGTGACAGAAAACAGCAAACGTAGCTGAGGTAGAGGAAAAACTGACACAGGATGGGCTGGGTGCTTACTGGGATGGCCACCACTAGGTCCAGCCATTTGGCGAACAGGGTTAGCAGGTAGCCAGTGTCCGAAATCAACACCATGGTCAGGTAGTAACTGGCGGAGACACGACGGAGGTTGGTGCAACGGAAAACTGCGATGGACAACAAGTTACCAATTGTTCCCAGAAGAACAATGGGAAGGATACAGTATAAATTGATTAGGGAAATCATAGAGTGGCCCTTATCTTCCATCATAGTGTCGTTGTAGTAGGGCATAAGCCTTGTCAGGTTCCAGATGTAGGCAATGGTCTCATTCGTGATGTTGGCAAATTCGATGAAAACCATGGTTCCAGATGCCTTTGATATTCGTATACTGCTTTCCTGGTGGACATCACAATACAAATATATTAATAACTAGTAAAGATACATTACATATTTCATATTGATTGAACTACAGGAATGACATGAAATATTATTTATTGCTAACTATAAAGCAGATGGATAGCTATAGGGGAGACCGGAGCACAGTGGTACAACGTCTTTATAAACTCAGGTTTTATCAGCAACCCAATGCTTTTGATTTGCAAAGAAGCTGTACGCAGCACTCTTTCATTAACCAAAATGTCTGCGATCTGACACAAATATAGAAGAAAATATTTGCAGTTAAAGTTTTTGTTCTTGAAAAGTAATTATTCAACTCGCAATTGGATTTTTATTC
>JAQGAE010005206.1:0-11574 GCA_034696685.1 Julus scandinavius
ACAGTAGTATCCTCATATCCAGTGGCCACATTAACTGGAACATACTGTATCTAGTTGTTTTTCCCCCACACATCACATCATTGCATTTGCACTTTAAACACATGAAGATAAGTGAAAACTACTAGATTGAAAATAAATAGACAGCGCCACCTACGGCAATACTCTTCACGAAGGGAGGTTTGAACAGCGTGGGTTAATCGTTTGTTCTCGTACTTAAAAAAAAATGTTTTGCTACTTTTTCAAGATTAATCTGATGTTACGTCTCAACACTTCATTAAAAATGACTACATTTAGGAACGGGAACACATTAGACCTACAGCGTTGCATTTAAAAAATAGGAATTATACGGATTAATGCCAAGGAATGCGAATTAACAAATTGTATGTGACCACGCCCCCCCTCCTTCGTGAATAATAAATGACCTCACGGGGAATTTTCGAATGGGGTACTTCACCGACTAATCGAGCACGAAAATACCTGTTGTATACTTGCAGGTGTGCTCTTTTTTGAGATAAATGACTTCGCCATGTTTGCTAACCATATTGCACACTTGTACATTGCTGATACACTCCCAAGCAGATTTTGTTTATCCCAATAGTATAAAAACACGTGAATATAACTTGAAAATATACCTTAAATGTCTAGTTTATTTTAAAAAAGGAAGTGGGAGAAGTTACGTTTAGTTGGGGAATAGGTAGAGTATTTTTTGACGTGCACTCTAATAAATAATGGGGAAAAAATGTGTTTTGAAAAACCAAGGGATTTTTGAAAGCCCCAGTATACACTCGTTTTTAAATGTCTTTCAAAGTACGCAGTGTTTTTCTCAAATTATATATCGGTTTCAGTATTAAGTGGTAAGTTCAGCAGTGTCCTGTAACGGAAGTATAACGGCTAACGGCTAGGAATCGTAAGCCGAATCGTGTATACGCTTGGGGCCGATGAAAAATGTGCTTTTAGATATGTAGGTTATAATTTTAGACAGGTTCATAACACGGTTATTCCACTGCAATCATAATCAGTTACTACTCATGAGTACAATTTGCCCAAGTCTGCTGTTAAACAACGTTTCCTCTGCCACCATTTAATGAAAACAAATTATTCAAATTTAATTAAAAGTAACACGTTTATAAAAAATTAAAAGTGTACTGCGAAATACAAAGGACTTATGAAAGAGTCAGCATTGTTTAATGTTCTCTTCCCCACAATGCAATACCAACTCAATTAGAAATTCAGATTTAAAAAAATAAGAAAATTTTTCATTAAAACTGCTGTTAACTCATGTTAAGCCGGGTCCCCACCAAGACGTATATACACGTTTTTACAAACATATGCAAAAAAGCTTGCCCTCCGGGTTTGTTTCAGCGCTATTTTGTAAATATATGTAAATATCAAAATTGTACACCTATATATTAAATGTCTTTAGTAGCTATATTTACAAAATGGCGGTTGAAACAAACCCGGAGGGCAAACTGTTTTGCATATGTTTGTAAAAACGTGAGTATACGTAAAATGTGAGTATACGTACAAATTCAAACTTAGTTAATGCGTTTTACGTTTTTCAATTTTTTAACTTCGATTTTCGGCCCTAAAAAGCGCATTTTCAGAGCTTAGGTTTTGTTCAGCTCTGGAGGGATACTGCAAAGAAGGATGTTGTAGACCTGGTACAACGCTGGAGTGGTAAGATCGCTTAGCGGTCCCCATTGTGAGGGGCATCGACGGCTTCTCATACCAGGGCGTGGGTCTCGTTGAAGCGGAGGTGTCCTAGGCACCGATGTGGAGGGATTTCCATTAACGAGCCTGGAGTGGGGATGCCCCCACTCCAGGAATCAAGTTTACATTTTGTTACACACCCTTTTTCCGGGATCGAGTCCTGCAATATACTTTTTTTTTTATTTCATTTATTTACATTGTTTTAATTTCATATTTCCTAGCTTTTATTTATTTACAATTATTATTATTAGTAGTTGTATTTTCCCGTAATTTATTTATTAATACTGATTTTGGTAGACTCCTGTGTCATATACAATCTAGTCGCACCTTCTCATTACTTCTAACCTTATTGATGAAATATAATTTTCAATTTAAATAATCGAAAAAATGAAGTGGCAATACAACTACAGAATAGAGTTGTCAAAATATGCATTTGTAAAGTGGTTTTCTTTACCCGGTTGTGCATGATTTTTAAACAAGGTGATATTATACTCATATTTTACTGTATTGGAACATTGAAACAGTGCTGTCTTACTACTATGGACGGTCTGAAAAATCCCCGTCAGTAACGCATACTGATACATTTTCTTGACACTGGTGCCTGCAGCACTGCACTAAAAATGGCGGCGCCCATATAAATTCAGTTCAGTTGTACGTAGGTACTTTAGGTAAATCCTAACAGTAGTAATGAATACCAGTGTGGATAAGATATACATTGACAGTTATGGATTTTGTGGGTATTGTTCACTTGACCGATTTATGGAAATGTTGTGTAATGAATGGAAGATGCGTGTGTTTAATTAAAACAAACACCTGAGTCGAGGCCTTGATCGAAGGTTGGGGAATGGACGAGGCATGCACTGTTGAGGGCAGAAGCTTACATAATATCAATGTGGGTAAGTCTAAAAAAGTTTGTTTTGTTAAAATAAATCTGATATATTATCTATTAATTATATTATGACTGACAATGATTAGGTTTGATAACAAGATACGGTAGAAACTGTCTAAAAGCATATTCTTGGGACCGGTGAAAAATATGCTTTTAGATAGGTTTATCAGCAGACATGCGCTCATACAGCTGCAAAATAGGGAATTTCCCCTTTTTTCAAACCTAGATGAGCCATTTTAGTGCATGTAAAAGTACAGTAATTGCCTTGAAACTCCCTGCCTGCTGCATTTTGTAATAATTGTGTAGGCCTACATCGGAAAGAAAAATGGCGAGTAAAAGTTCAATGCACACGACAAAAATAGATTGTCTGTCAGTACAAAAAGGATCATCCAAGTGCTTCACACAAGGAACTCGTACAGTTAATGTCCAGCTATGTAGTCCGCACTTATTGTTGAGTGGTTCAATGCAATCAGGAATGTGTTAACCTAATCTTAGTTTGATATTATTACTTTAGGGAGGTTTATTCATATTTAAGCTATTCCCAAGTCGAGACCGGCACATTTTATGCTTTTAGAAAGGTTAATGCATTTACATAGGATGCATTTAGACAGGATCTTCTGTAGTCTTTATGTTAACACATTTGCGTCCGTATCACTGTTATTGACTTTATGAATCTCATAAGCACTCGTCATCAAAAACATAACTGAAGATAAGTTCAAAAATGCTGCATTTTGAGCCATATTTTAATCGAAACCGCGCCTTGGGCTGTTTTCATAAATCATTCTCATATCTGACATCATTCGCGTCTTACGGTGCACGTGCTGAGAACAAATCGTGATGATTCCGTGTTGAATTTTCGATCACACCTATTTATAACGTGTTTTTTTTTTTAAAAATTTTCTTTTTTTTTTCATCGACTATTATTATATCCCATTTGATAATGTATATGCAGTGCGTGACTGCTATCGGCCTATAACAACAACACGCGTTATCTTTTCGTGCGTTCAAATTTGCTTTTTTTTGCGAACGCTGATAAAGATGTAATGTAAACAAACCTTTTGTTTTCTATAAAAAAAGGGTCAAGTTTATTTAATGTCGTTAATATGATTTCCATTTAAAGGGTTTTAAGGCAAAGGCACCTTACGAATGGAGACTTCATGCATGGAGTTTGTGCTACAAAAATAAGTAAAAGGGAGGGATCCGTTTTTTAAGTTATCAATCACTGCTCTTTCGCTCTCAATCAGTTGAAGAGTAAATGCCTCTTAACCCTTCATCTATGTTAATTTCTCACCGCTTGAAACATTAATTAAATACGTGTAGTGCATCGTCACGGTCAATTTTTCCCATTTGAATTATGTGGGATGACGATCTTGACCTTGCATTTATTTTTTGAAGAGGGTATTGCGAGGGTGTCACTTCCGCTTCTCTTTCATGAATCTGTGGATCAATTCTGAAATGACAGTTTATGAATTTTTTTTGCACATTTTGTCATGTGCCAAGGTCGTTAAAATGTTGTTATTCAACATAATGGATTCGTGATTTCGAGTTTAATGAACAATAATGCGGAATATTTTCCCATGGGAAGTATAGAATGATGAGGGACAGAATTCAAAATTTACAGGTTTTTAAAAAAATATAAATTGTTCGTGTATTCGTATAATGTTATCCAATCACTAGCTAGTTGTTGAGCCTTTCCGGTAATAGAGAGATTTAGCAAGAAAAATCAACGTTACCGTTGGCGTCATTATTTCGAAACGCACGTGGGCCTAGTAACGCGCTAGGGATTCTGTGTGAAGGGGAACATAACCGTATTTTTTTTTGAAATTTCACATATACCTGCACATATGTGAAGAATTTACATAGAACGTTTTCAACGGTTGAACAAATTTAATGTGATTTAGACAGTCTGCGCATGACTGAAAGAAATTTTACATGGGACGGAGTACTGCCATCAAATTGCATGCTAAACGTTTATTGAACGCCGAATTTGACCGTTCAACGGAGCATGCGCAAATGAGGTCAACGTTAACGGTAAGTCAAACTTACGTTTCTTGCTAAATCTCTCTATTAACAACTTTGGCATGAGTCGAACGGTTTCATAGTTGTGATCACGGAATGGATTTCACCAGTTACCTCCTCGTTTTTAGGGATGTTTGTATGTAGAAAAAAGTGCGTCTTATACTTGGTGAATTACGGTAAACTACCGTATTTGCGTGACCACGGGTAATATTTCTGTCAACCTTTCCATTCCGTATATACGCTTCTCGACGCTATGCAACCTGTATTCTCTATGATTGTAAACACGTGGTGCTATGCAATTATTTACTGTAGCCTATACATTATTGGCAAAATCAACAGGAAGTTGTTGACCCTCCCCCGGTATTGGGCAAGTTTGGCATGAAGCGCCATTTTCGCCTCGTTACTTCCATCAATCACGACTTTCTACTTGTCCGGTGGCCAACAATTAATCGAACGCTCGGTTAATTTCGCTAGTTTAAGCGACTATTAAGTTATTGGTGGGTGAACTTTTGATGGCTGACAGTGTGGCTGGGAGGATCCGAAAATGATGAGCTTTTTGACTTTTTCAGTTATTTCGAGTGGGTGTCAGACGCCAAAAAAAATGCGTAACCCTTGCATGGTGGGACTGGGACGTCTTCTATGTACACATGGGCGTGGATTTAAGGGGAAGGGCCGAGAATTTATAAACAGAAGCTAATTTAGGATGAAAGGGATTTACCACGAAGGCGCTTTTATTTCCGTTAATATCCTAATATTCTTTTACTATAACCCAATAGCGCTATTTATCCAGATAGAATTTGTCCTCCATGCCCAGAAATGGTCAACATATGTTGTCATATCAGGTGATGTTGCATGATCATCTGGTTAACTGGAGATTGCATTTTTTGATGGGAATGACTATATGGGCTTAACCAAGCGTTAAATTTTCATCCGTTTTATATGACACTGAATGACTTTAAACCACTGAACGAAAATTGTGTTTAAGATAAACTGTCACCAGGAATGTCATATGAGTTGTCCTTCTAGCTGAAAACCTTATTACTAAACTGAAGATACGATTTTTGGTGAGAATATCTATAAGGTTAAGGCCCTAACCTTCCAAATTCTCACCCGTATATACACTGTACGACACGGAAAAACTTGAAAACACTGACAATTTATTTAGATCACGGTCGCAAGGGTTTGTCATATCAGCAGACTTTTATCCCTCCAGTTCAGTGGTTTTCATGTTTTGTTTTTTTTCAACCCAAGATGTATATTGTAGCACCACTGCAGAGTGGTTTTCTCCATGATGAACAACTAATGTTTTTTATTTGCATTTAGTACTTAATGTACATACATTAAGTAGAAAGTAAACACTATGTTACTAATGATGGCACAACGTTACTGCACCATGTGACATCCGCTTTTAGTGCGCATGCCCGGAACTCGACGTAAACGAATAAGCATCAACGAACTTTGTGAACTTGATCTCGTACTCGAGGAAAGGAGAGGGTGGGGGGACTGGATTACAATGTTGTGATTTATGAAGGGACAAATAATTAGAAAAAAGCGATCGATGTCGCATTGACCCGGACTGCAATGACGATGGATCTCCGATAATACCTTCTTGCTTCCCGAAATATGTTTTGATTCTTTGTTCGCGGGGGCAGTTTAACGCGGAATTGGCTCGTATAAATGCAAAATCATTTTTACCATCGTCTTCCCCATTGCGCACCCCGGCGGCCATATTGTTAGCGAATATTTCGCCCCATTAATTTCTCTTTCGTCCCTAGATGTGGCGTTATTTAGAATTTAGGAGAGGGGGTTTTGACGTCACTCACCACACTTTATTACAGGGAGGGTTGAAGGAGGAGGAAAAATACGCGAGTTAAAAAGGTCTTCAGAGGTCCTTAATGTTAATTACCGCCCTGGTAAGTGATTGTTTTCTCCTTAACTCTAGTGTTTGCGCCACGCCGACGAGACTGAAATGGGCCCGGCATTATCTTCTTTTTTTGTGTAGTTGAGGGATCCCTGCTGAGGTGTTGTGACGAGCGAGAAGAAAAAAACACAGGTAAAAACAAAGTAGGGCTCTACACGCGCCTTGGGAAGTACGTTATGAATTTGATAAAATGGAGAGCGGATAACGAAGATTAGGATTTTTTAAAACTGAAATATGGCGACTTGTGGAAACGGCCCTTAAAAATCGTTTACCCATCTCGAATGAAAGTGCTGTTGGGTTCTGTAAGGCCACAGCATGGTATGTCCTCAACAAATGCTGTACATGCAGGAGGAAAAGTTTTTGGAAGTCATGTTGGAAAGTGTTCCAAAGAATTTGGAATTTGTCTGTCGCGCGTGCGCACATTCTCATCTGGCAAAATCGACGTTTCCGGCGGTCACCAACTTCTGACTTAGCTGGCTGAAAAGCCTGCAGTGGCTTCTTTAGTAAGGGAAATATGGCATCCTATGACACTGAAGCAGTGCTTATGGCAGTATGCAAGCCACCTATTTGTAGGTACCTATTGATAATACCTGCTAATTTTTATAACATTAACAATATGTAAAATAGCGGTTGTTTATCCACTTCGTGACAGCTGCTCATATTTTAGCTGCATGGTGATTGAAATCAACATGCGAGTGAAGCGTATTAGTAGTGCCATTCAGTAAGCCGTATACGCCGCTGTCACGAAATAGTTGATAACCCAAGTCAAATAAACTGAAAAGGCTGAATCGTCATCGGAACATGCGCTGGTATTAATTGCTAATCGTGACAGCGGCTATTAGCCTCTTTCGTGCGAGAGGCTAGTAACTCCAGCTGGATACGCTGATAATTGTACATGTGCGCATGCGTACATTGATTCACATCCGATGAAATCGGCGTTTCAGGCTAGAGTTGCTAGCCTCTCTATTGGTCGATTAGTGGGAAAATGGAAATGTACTAAAGCGATAATAAATGCATTTAGTGGACTTTTTCATTTATAACCACACTCATGTTTTAAAACTATAAAAAGTTTCCCCTGTACTCGAGGTTTTCGGGCTGTTTCACTTGGTGAGTTGTGATGGGGGAGTTAGCGCGTTTCCCAACTTGAAAAAATATTTTTAATAATAACAAGTATTCGTAAAAATGTGGCGCATATAGACTTTCGATAAGCTACTTTTGGGAGGAGGGTGTGGAAGGGGGCGCTGCAAACGTACCCCGGGTTTCGTTTCGCGCCCCGTACGCGAACACTTGACCTTTGCCCCCGCCAGCTCGCGGCTTGGGGAAATTCTGGCAGAACGGAATGTTAATTAGCAGCCCCGACCCCTCCCAAGGCCTCCTCCCCGACCGGTTTTTGAGCTCCGCTTATGTTACCTTTCCACCCCCTTCCCATCTCGGCTTTGGACTCGTCCGCACAAAAGCGCATGCGCCGCCATTCTCATGCAGGGCAAGTTGAAGTGGGTAGGCTCGCTCATTGTTACGGGGACGTTCTATTGCCTATGCCGTGTATCGCTTTCGTTGAAATTCGGGCTTGCTAACTAAAGTTGGACTTTGCACACTTCTTCTTCTTCTTAGCACGAGGGTTTCAACCCAAACCGTAACTTGGAATTTAGTCCCGGCCGACACGAGGATTTTTGTTATTTTTTGCACAGTGTGTGTGTTGTGGTTCGCGTTCTCTCGACAAGTTTCAACCAACATGTCCCGTAACAGAATCGAACTGTATCCCCTGGGATAATTTTCGTTGGTGTTTTTCAGCATCGTCTTCTGCGAGACCAATCCCTCCTCTGGATATACGTACGTTCGTGCTTGTTCTTGTTGTTCTTATTATTATTGCGGTGGTGCACACATTTTCCGCTTCGAAACGAACTGAACGCGAACGCAACTATGAATGGCTTATACAATAACGGTTTCGCATACAAGGTAAGCTGGGCTTAATTTTGTTGCCTTTTTTTTGTGCACAAATCCGTTGTAAATATTTACATGTGTGCGAGAGATGTCAACTCTGCATTTGTAACTGCTTCTGCACCTATTGAGTTGGTGAAGAAATTACTGGTTCCATGTAGTCTCGACGTTGAAATCTGGAAGTTTGTCGTCCAACGATGTGTAGCCTATGTTGTTAGAAGCTGGTTCGGGCCATGCTTCGTTTTTAAACAAGCTATAACATGTCAACGAAAGACATTCTTTGGGTCCTGCGTGTTTGAAGAAGGGTTTGTTTGTGGTGTTTGCACAGAGTTGGGATTGTACTGTATATCAATAAGTACCACGTAAGCAAGAAAAAACAGTGTCATGTATAATCTCTGAGCTGTGCGTTTACAGGAACCATGCTGCAGCATGTTAGATTCACATTTGGTATTTCTAGGTGTGGTCCATACCCTACCGTCCCATTAAGGATGCTGTAAGAACAATCCAAATTTGCCACGCGGTAAAGGGTCCCATATTTCTCTTAATCCGCATTTTCACTGAAAGGACAAGTAACTGATGTGTGTAAATGGACCTCTGCCTGGGTGTACTTCTGTTCAAATTCTACAAATTATGGCAGTTTTGGCGTTCTTGTGGGATTATTCCTCGCAAAGTCGATCTTAAGTGCACGTGGTACGTGGCTAGGAAATGCAACTGCGTGTACGACACCTTAATTTGTTTCCGTAAATTTCTGTAAAATGACATCTGGTAATGTATTTTGGGCTCGCTGAATTTCTAATCGTAACTGTATGGGGACGAGGGTAATATTTGTTCAGCGAAAGATGACAACCATGTGTCCCACGCAACAATAGATCTCAATTTGTTCATTTGTCATAAATTTCACTGGCAAGTGGCGTGCATTTTCCAATTAAAAACTTTGGTCCTAATTACATATTGAATCAGGTGATGCCAAGGTTTGTGTTTGGAACCTGAGTTGAGATATGATGTATGGTGGGTTTGAAGGCCGAGCGCCGGGGATGAAGTCGACGCTAGAGGGCGTCCAGGTAGGGAACGTTATAAAAGGTCGTAAAAGCCCCTCCTGTGATGTTAACGTTTTGAAAATGTGCATTTCTCAAGAGGGTTGCAAATTAATTTCCCTAAAGTAAAGTAAATCCAAAAATAGTTAAAAATCGAACGTCGCTGCCTTTCGCATCTTGATTTATGATTTGATGGGCCTAGAAATGAATGGACCTTATGCAGATGTCGTCACGTGACTTTAATTCTCGAAAAGAATTCTAATCTCTTAAGTAATAGCAAAGCACTTAATTCTGCCCAAGATTCGGTGATTACATTTCAAAAACTTGAGTAACAAGAATGTGCCTTATTTGCTTTTAGTAGTCTACATTCCTCGTGCAACATTTCACTTTCAGGTTATTTTAACATAACTAGCCATACTTTAATAATAGCAATTTACGTTCTGTGAACTCTTTATCTACGGAGATTTTTTTACCTGATTTGGCTCACTTCAAATCCAATTTGTTGAAATTAGGCCCGTTTTCCACCTACTGACATACCGCTTTCTTTTTGTTTCGCTAGTTGAAAATCGCGAGATTAATTAGCATCTCCGCCCTACATTCAACAATTTCCAATATGCATCTCTTCCTCTTTTCTTAATTTTGGTTTACAAAAATTCCAGTTTTTCGCTTCCTACACAATTCATTTTTTTTTGCTTTAAACTAGCCAACCGACAACGCGTTATTTTTGCGTTGTTCAGCCTTAATCGCCGTGGAACACTTAATTTTCCGCATTTTTAAACGAGAAAATGGTAAAAAGCGTATACATAAAGGAAATTGTAATGGAAAACACGAGGAAAGTAATTAATCTTTTGATGGTCCAGTTTTTCGGATATTTCTGTCTTTAAGTGGGCAGTCTATCTGGGCTACTGTTCTTACGCGAAGGGGGGAGGGGACCATCAAGTTAACGGTTCCAATTACTTAATTGTCATAAGTTAAGTGGTCTAGTACACGGCTTAAGAAATGTGTAAACTGATGACTTTGAACGGATTAGCATTTGTCGGGGATTAGCTAGTCTTCTTTTTTGAAACGTATGCCAAATTTAGTGTAGAACGCTTTTGAGAGTTAAGGGCTACTGCAATTAGGTGTTATATGGGCAGCTCTGGACATTTATTGATGCTTGTCGTGAAACAGATTGTAAGTTTGCAACATGTGCCACATTGTTTTGACTAGTTAACATGCAAGATTACAGTAACCGAAGTTTTGGTGCAACCCGCGGTAGTAGTAGGAAGGGGGCGAGTTTTTGATTGGATGTTATTGATTTTCAGTTTTGCTGATGAAAGCGCATTAAAATTCTTGCCCTTCCTCGCTCCGGGACTCCCTTCTTCAAACGTATACATATTTAATACGTAATATAATCAATAAGCAAAAGTGTTTGAAAATAAATGCAAATTTATTAAAATGGCTGGGCACGTGTGCTTATGGCGCTCCAGCCCAGGGGAACGTGATCAAAATGGGGAATGAACGGGCAGTGAGTCATGCGACCATTGTCCAGCCTCTTTTATTTTTCATCCCCCTGGGCTAATATTCTGATTTATTAGCCTTTGTGGACGAAAATGGCCTACAAAAACGATAAATTAGTAGGAAAAAAATGCAGTTTGGCCATCGGTCAGCCAAATTTCCTATAGCTACAAACCAAAATACACGGCGATAGATAGCGACGAATGAGAGCCTTGGAAGTAACGCCTACGTAATCTACGCGTAGATGTGCTAATTAGATTAGATAATTAATTTCTAACATATGGGTGATGTTTTTCCTCCATCTTTATTATTTTATTTTATTTTTTGTTTTCGTATAGCGGTGGGGGAATGCCAGCTTGCTTGAACCCCATTTAGAATTGCTTTGGTTACATTTGTACGTAGACCGTTGACCCTGTAGGGACTCCGTAGTATTAATTCCTGGATTAAATTTAATTTTGAAGACGTTGTGGTGGACACTAGCAATAAACGTTGCTCGTTGCCAATTATTGCGATGTACATAGCTGGCCTGGTTTTTTTTTTTTTTTTTTTTTTTTTTTTTTTTTGTG